>ML787752.1:688580-704575 GCA_009831015.1 Picea engelmannii | reverse complement strand
TTCAACAATTTCTATGGTTTCCAATAGTCTTTGGGCAGACCAACTGAGTTCTTCAATGAGATCATCAACATCCATTGCTTGTGGACTTTCTTGGAATTCAGGTATGTTCAACCCCGTTGTTATTGTATTTATTTTTCTTTTAATAGAGGTATACACAGTATGGGATTTCTCAAGATCTTTCCTTGGTGGGTCTTTATCACCCCCATCATCTGAAGCTTCGACTGATGTTTTTCCCATTTTGATACCACTAGTCCTATCTCTTGTTCTTTTTTTTTGTAAGTAAGTATATATATAAAAAAACTTTCAGATCCAAAAATCACAGTAGTGCCATGTTTGTTTGAGGACTGTAATTACTGAATTGCACTGGAGGAAAACCAATTCAGCCAATGCCTTCTAAACCAAAACCGACCCTGAGTTCAAACATCAGTTTTAAACATCTGGAACCGAATCGCCCCGTGGGGAAACCGATTCGTCTGAGCTTCTAGAACATCTAGGATTGACTTATGACAGACAAAAAGAGAATGGTCCAAAAGTACAGTTGTCAAAACATAAACAAAACTAAAAACACGCCATGCAGTCTAACACCTGTGCAGATGTTGTGGTTCATGCAGTCGACGTGTTGCATGCCACATTGTCCAATGTAAGCCCCTGGAGAGCTGAAGCCGAGAACGTTGTCGCGTTGTCCACGACTGACATTTGGAGAGCCGGAACCAAGATCGCCATTGAGGCCGTTGATGCACTGGGTGCTTGTTCCGTGGAATGTCGACAGCCATGCAGAGAGGAGAGAAGTTGTATAATTTGCGTCCCCTTGTCCAGAATTTCCATATGGAACCATAAGTTGTCCACCTCCTTGAGGACCTCGATCACGAGGTCTTGCATAATTGCAAGGGCGTCTTGAAACTTTGCGCAAGTGGTGCAATCTGAACAGGAGTGGGGTTGGTCCGGTGGTTTCTCTTGGTGGACTGAGGTGTCCTCCTGTGGAGACTGGACCTGTGGTGAGTGCACTAGCGGTGGCGCAGAAGATGAATTCTCATGTGAATTTGGTGGGACAACCAAGGCAGGTAGCGAGGAAGAGGCTAGGTCCGACAATGGCCCGGGGGTGAATCCTAGTGAATTTCCCAGGAGGTCGAACCACTCGACTCGACAAGCCCATGGCGAGGACAAAGGCGGGAGGTCTCTTTGGCTGTAAGAGGACTGGCCAGAGGAGGAGGGTGAAGAAGGTAGAGAGTTGTGTGAAGGTGCGGAGGTAGGCTGAGGTTGAATGGCCATGAGTGGCATGTTTTGGTACCAGGCTGAGCCCTTCTTGGATTTCCCCCGAAGTCGAGGCATGGCCGAAGCAATAAGAAGGTAAGTGAGCACTGAGAACTAGCTAATGTAACAGGTAAGAACTAGGGAGGAGTGCAGACTGCGTGATGGATTTGTTGAGAAGAGGAAGAACTGATGGACCAGTCGAGGAGCGCCATGGTATGAATACTATTGGAGAGGGAGGAGGCACACGCGCAGACGTGACCACAATAATGGAGGCTCCATTGATCGGATGAGGAGGAAGAGAGGAGCGCACTCGAAGTGTTAATGACGCGCTAGTTGGAGTGAGGGTTGCATAACTTCATGGTGTGGGAGGAGGGGAGGTACATGCACCAGTCACGTGGCTGACACTGTGCTGGCAGGCATTGTCCCCTCCACCTTGAGACATGTACTCTAATAACACCCCATCTAGGGGTCCTATCTCTTGTTCTTGATGGAGTACTCTTCAGGAAATTATTTGGTGAGCTATGGTTTTTATCTGCTACTTCTATGCCATGATGTTGGTAACCTTCATTGGTACTGATTATTTCTTCTATGTTATCTGAAACCTATTCTATTTCAATTTCAAGGAGATCCAATTATCTCTTCCACCCTTCCTAAAATTGTTCAATTTTAGTGAAATACGAAGAATAGACAATTAATTCCATATGTGCATAAAATTTGTTATATGGGTCAAAACCCTTAACAAATTTGGCTTCCTTTAAGCCAAGTTGCTCGAAATTCTCTGCAAGTTCATGAAGGTGGGTTATATGCTTTATAGTAAATTCTCCAATTTTCCATGGTAAGGGTATGGGCTTCTTTTTTTTCCTCTCATTGAATAAATACACCCACATTTTATACTTTATGCACATTTCCTCAACAAAAAGTTTATCTAATACATAAAATGGAAGAAGAAAAAGACTTTTCTTCACACTAGAACAACTTGATAACAGTAAATTCCTCAAAAGTATCATAAAATTCTTTCCCAGAGAGAAAGATGGCAGCTTCAAGAGATAATCTTGACGTACTAAGGCCAAAAATCAACTTTTTGTACTCTGAAATAAAATTATTGTGAATCGGGTAAAAGTTATATTGAGCTTTATTTCTATAAAGGGTCGAATACGATGCATAAACTGGTTCGATTTTGAAATTAACTTTCTTTTCCCTCGACAAGTATTCAAATACATGACCATAAAAAATGAAAAATATGAGGTAAGAAGTTATATAGAATTTTCAAGTCTTTTTCAAATTACCTAGTTGAAAAGAAACTTCACTCAAAATAAGGTAGCCCCAGTATATAATGGCTTTCTCATGCAAAGAAAAATGCAGGACACATATTATATTTCTTGGTACAAATGTAATAGACTCCAAACCAATAATATGAGCAAACAACCATGCAAACTCTCTATATGGGTATTTTAATGAAGTTACCTCAATCCTAGAAATACCAGGGTTATTGCCTTGGTTGACCAAGTAGTTTCCTAGAAACCTCTTCAATCCTCTATGTTGTTTCAGAAATTCACTAGCCTCTTCATTTTTAAACCGCAAGGTAGATGTAGGGAGTTGTAACACTTTTTAAAATACTGAAAGAGCTAAGGAAATGGGTTGATGTCCTTGCAATTGAATAATCCTTTTCTCACAGTTGAACTTATATGCACACCATTGAACAACTTCTTTAAAATATGTTGCTTCTGTAACACAAGTCGCTAATGCTATGTTTGAAGTCCAAATTAAATTCATCTTTTTCTCGACCGGAGAAATATCCTTATAGTAATTGTATTCCCTCGACCACTGAAACTCTTTATCCTCATGCCCAAGTGTGTTTAGTGTATCTCCACAGTACAACTCATTTTTCTTAATTGACATCATTTTCTTCGCTTTTGGCTTTGATAGTAGGTGGTGCTACTGTCGATATTTATAGCTTGGCATATTATTCTTTACTTAATTTCACCATGTATTTTTATGATAGTCTAATCAATGTAAATCTTGTTTTAATATTGTCGACTTGCATGAGATTTGAATTTATTACAAAATTTACGTGTGTTCCACGAATTTAATAACGATATTATGTTTACACAAGTGGCAGTTGATGTGGAGGGGATCATAAATGCGATGGGAAGCGACGGTTTGATGTTGTGGCAGATGAAAAATGTTAAGTATGGAAGTGTGATATGAGGGTTGGAAGCTGCAAAATGTAGAACGCGGGATTGCAGACCTGCAAACTTGAGGATATGGAGAAAAGGTAAGGAGGCTTGCACCAAAACAAGAAATGTGACTAACTATGGGAGATGGTCATTTTGAGGGTCGCGAAGGTATAGGGTGCATTTAAATTGGAGAATACAAGACCTGTGGACCTGTAGACCTAGAGACTTGAGAGAAAGTTAATGGATGGTATGTGGCCCTGCATCCACATTTCACAAAAAATGGTTAAATGTTGGAAAGTGAAAAAAGTGTGATTTGGGGAATGAAAAAGTAAGAGGTGCATTATGGAGAAAACATAATTGTGTACTTTGGACTTGCGTACCTAGAGATGTGCAGGCCTAAGACTTGTTCTACCCCTGCCTCGCATTGCTTGAATTTGGCTAAGCGTTGAGAAAAATCGATAAAGGAGAAAAATACTAAGGAAAAAGGGACAAAGAAAAACAAAAGAAGAATTTTATGGATAATAAAATGAAAAACAAAATTGATCATGAATGTAGATCAACAGGAACCAAGCTACATTTATGCACTACACACCCTCTCTATATAATATATCTTATATTTGGTTAGATATGCATGTCTAAGTAGGGGTAAATGGTGGGTGCAAGCACCAAAGAGTYTGGATGTGGTGGGAAGTGTAGCTAGAAGAGTAAAGGGGAAATGTGGTACTTAAGTGGAAGGACTAAGATGTCATTGTTTATATGACCCCCTTACCTTAAGTGATATGCTCATTACAAGTGAGTGTAGAAAACAATTACACCTACACATTCATGTGTGTGTGCGTGTGTAGATAGAATTTAGTAGTTTAACTAAAAACTTTACTGACGAACCTTGGGTTGTGATGCAAAATCAAAGAATAATTATGGTTAGGAAAAATGAAAATTGGGGCTAGGGAATGTCACCACAAGGGCCATCGATGTCATCACTACCACCACCATCACCTAAGCTATATTTTGTACTACACTCGTTGGAGGATATAAATGATACACTAAAACGATTCCCAATAGTGGATGTGGAAGTGGATCCCCCACCATCCGTGGAGGGTAACTCATAAGGGTTGTGGAACTCAAAGAGAGGACCTCCTCTGAGGACATTACTAGGGAACCTCATAAAATCAATCTCTTAAAGTTTTATGATGGTTTTGTAGGGGGACGTGTCAAGGCATGATTGGAGGGAATGGCAAAGTGATTTTCAATAAGAGAGTATGCCTCCACCTCAAAGGCCAAAAAAGTTGTCTTCAAACTTCAAGACAATGTCTTGAATTGGTGGGGAAACCTTGAATAAAAGTAGCATCTCACTTCAGACACCATCTCATGGGAATTGTTTGAAGAGAGTTTTTGAAGAAAGTGATGAGCATGGCAATTACCCTCTTTTGTTGTCCTTAAATCGCATCATCACCCTTCTCCAATTTAGGAACTTGACCATTTATTACCTATTATTTACCATTCTTTACATTAATTTCCTTTCCTAAATAGCATGAATCTTTGGGTTAAATTTTTATAGTAAATACATGGTTTTTATTAAAAAAAGGAACATGGATGCATGATTTATGTGTTCAGGATTCTAACTTGTTTAACTGGATCCAAGAAGGAATTTTTATATTTTGTTGTTTTTCAGGAGCTAAAGAATTTCTCATCAACGTTGGGATTGGGTGTTGCATATTTTTTCATCAACCAAGTTCAGAATGTCAAATCAATTTAAATGTTACATACTTTTTTCCAGTAGGGATATCAGTGGTTAGAATTGCTCAATGTTGTAAAGTTTCTCTCCAACATTTGAGTATTTTTCAATAATGTGATATATTTTAGGTTTGTTGAAAAACCATTGGATGAAGACATAGGAAGCTAAATAGGACACATTGAGCGCTACTCATAATAGAGAAACACTTGTACATTTATCTTTATTTGGTCAGGCGTAAGATGTGGTGAGGTGTAAATAGTCAATTGTGAAGATACAAATCTCTTTTCAAGTTATGGTTTTCTTTTAAAATATAGTAGTTAAAAAAAAAATTCAGTTAATTCCTGAAAAATGGGTAATTGTTCAAGAACTCGTGAGATTTTGGTATAAAGGAACAGAGAAAGAACCTAAAGGGGTTTGGAATTTTGACTATCAATATATTGTTCTTGATTACAAATTGTCTTTTGCTAAATCTTGTTCTTATTGTGATTAGTTGAGTTAACACATGGATCTACCAACAAACTTTAGAGCAAGGGCCACTCTACAACCATGGTGATCCTATTTTCTTATATTCAACTTAGTTTGCATTAATTTCATTTCTTGATTAGTAGAGTTTTCTTTTTGTCAGTTATTTTTTGTTTTGCAATTTTATTCTGTCAATGAGTTTAACTTTGTATTGAATTTGCTTTCGTGCATCAAGTAGACTAAGATTGTTTTCAGTTTTAAATTTCCTTATTATATTTAGATTGAAAAGTTTGGACTAGTTTTGTATAATAAATTTGCAGTAATTCAATTGGTTGAATTAAGTTCAGACATGCCATAGTATCATTGCATTTTTATTTCCTGTCATTATATTTTTTAGATTGCCATAATTATTTTTTGTAGTTTATCTTTGCTATAAATATTTTTTGTAGCTTATATTTTTGTCTTCTTGTAACTTTCTGTAGAAGCAATTTGCATAAGCTATTGTATAATTTAGTATTAGATAGTTAGAATTTGCTTCCGAATTTATAAAAAGAAGGAAAGAAAGAAAAGTAATTTCCCCCTATTGACATGGACAAAATGCCCTTTATCAATAGTAGGGGTTACCCTCGATAAGAAGTCTCAATTATACTTCTCACCGTTTGGAATAGGGAACCCAACCAAATTCTGGCCTGGTATCCATTTATGTTTTGGGGTTTACCGGTTGTGGCCCAATCCACCAATGATGGTTTATATTCTAAAGAAGAAATTGCAACTAATCTAAGACGCATGCATCTGGATGGAAAAGGTAACTAGAAAGTAAACATAGAACCAGATGTGATCCTATCAATGGCCCAAGAAATAGTTCACACAGATCAGAAACATTAATACGAATACATACTGCAAACCCATAATAGTCTAGCATTTAAACAATCATTTACAGTCATATGTCCACGAATTTAGACAAATATTTCATGAAGAACGGAAATAAGAATGCAATACATAAGAATGGTCTATAATATGTAGTACATTCTTATACAACCCAAGTGTTTAGTAAAACACAACAGAATAGTCCACAACATGTGCAACACAAAAATCAGAGTTCTCTAGAAAATAGCTTGGCCAAACAAGCTTCTTCTCATTAAAATTTTCAACAATAGTACATGAAAGCTCCAAGAACCAAAAGCTCTTTATTCAGATACAATCCCCCTAATTATTGAAATGCATCTTGATTGTTGGCCTTCCGCCTTCCCCCAATGAACTTTCATTTACAAATTTTTGTCTTTATCCTATTTGTAATGATGAGGGAATAAGGACAACAAAAATGTTTATGATTTAATATATGTCATACATCATGTGCAATTACATTTATAATTTGTCTTTTAGTGTTGGTGGACCATTATAGATTTTGGCCATAGTACACCTCACACATTGTGATGACTAATCTGGTCACTGGGAAACTCTTCTTCCTCCAAGTTCCATATTCAACCATCATGAGATTTAGACTTCTTCTTCATCCATTTGAGCTTGATTCACTTTCATTGCTCCTATGTCATTGCTACAGTTGTTGTTGTTGCTTCTTTATCATCATCAGTTGTAGATTTCATTTGTGAGACCATTGTTGTGTATTAGTAGCTTCTTCCTTTCCTTGATGTGTAACAAATGTGTCTTCATGGTTTGTTCCCTTCACACGCTGCTTATATGGATTGTTGAGTATGACCTTTTAGCACTAGTACCTTGCACCATTCAACACATAATAGAGGAGTGACCATAGTATAATCTCAAAATATAATTTCAAAACATGCATTTAAACCTATATAAATGAATATTTCGCTAAGTGAGAGTTTAGATATGTCTCCCTGAGTTCGGCTCCTAGTCCCTATGATCCTGGTTAAAGTACCGCAATCTTCAGAGTTGTTGACAATGTGCAAAAGCTTAATCTTGAAAAATGTGAAACATTGGTGAAGCATCTATCGAATCATATAATTGTGAAGTTTTATATCTCTGAAAGAAATTTCCAACTGTATAAGGAACACGTGAAATGGTTACCAAAGTCAAAGGTTATGGCCAAAATATGAAGGTAGTTTTATGGGAACATGTCATTATATCGGCATTCGAAGAAAGATTGAGCTTTGTTGTAGTCGGAAGAAAGATTAGACTCCAGTGTATTGGTGAAGATGAGATGATTCTGTTGAAACTGGGTGTATCAGCGAGAAATGGGTCATCTCCTTCGTTGGTGAATCGACAGTTGAGGAAAGTCTTAAAGCATTGAAGAAGTTCTTGCATTGGTGTTAAAATTACATTTGATCGTTGCGGTATCTGAGCTTAGACCATGTTTCCATATCATTGGTGTGCTATGTGCATAATCAAATCTAGTCACTGTGCATGGTTTCATTCTGAAAAAAAATGGCTCATGTGCTTAAAAATGAGTTTAAAAAGTTTCAATTGTTAAAATATTTAAAAGGAGAGTTATTAAAATAATAAAAAATTAAAGGTTTAAAAAGAGGGGGTTGTGATCCCCCCTTTCTCCCCCTTACATATCAAACATGGAATGTGTTCAAGTATTCAAGAATGGAATGTGTTGAAGTATAAAAAAAGCGGGGCGGGGGGTGGGGAGGGAGAGGGGGTTGAGCGTTCACATATGTCACGCCCCCACTTTCCATAACTCCACGCACTATGGAAAACAAGGAAGGGGGGGGTCATGGGCCATTCCCCCCTCTAACTCACCATTACATTAAACCGTTAACAAATTCAAACTTTCCAAACCCTGCCAGTTAAACATTTTCTATGTCGGCATTGGAAACTCGATATAAACACGTGATGTTGGCTGATGCATCGACACATGATCATACATTATAAGTCGACATGTATCGACATCCAACATGTGATTACCTATGGTGTGTGGTGGGGTGGAGAGGGTTTATTTAACGCACAAGAGAGCTTTCTTGGATGTGAGAAAGGTTAGTTGGAAGGGGATGCACGTGGTCTTCCCCCTCCTCACCTCCACGTATCAAACATTTGATCCCAGGGACCCTCCCCTCCATATTATCCATTAGCTTGGAATAAAAACATTATTTTAATCATTTTTAAAATTAAAATTCCTTTTTAATTTAAATGATTTCTAATTAACTTTAAACCATTTCTTATTAAATTAATTTTAAATTTTAACAATTTAAATTTAAATTTGAACCATTAAACTTAAAACAATTTATTTTTTAAAGCGATTTTGTCCAACGTTATTTCATGCATCAGTGTGAGACAAACACTATTAGTCGATGACCTTGTTAAAGGGGATTTTGACACTACCCTACATGATTTTAAAGGATCATAACTTGCATATATGACGTCCAATTGGGGTACCATTTTTTTGTAATGTGGAAAGCACGGGGAGGGTTTTTTTAGTGAGGGATTACCACTTCATTCGATCATTTCAATGATGTCATAATTAACAAGGTTGGTTGGGAAAGAAATCCTTGACGATCGTTTTATCACTTCTGGTCATCAGATTTCGATTCCATTTGCTAGAACACATATAATTATGAACTTTTGAGCCCTATACTTTTCACCTCATGAAAATATAATTCTACTCGAAGAAAACGGAAAATTGCTAAATGACATTTTAATTTTTTTTCCTTTACTAGTTGGTAAATAATAAGGTGCGCACGATATCTGTCGTTGACAAGTTTTTCCTTTTGATCGAATGATCCTAATACCTCCGGAGTTTTGGAGCCACCTAAATTTTAAAGAGGTAAATCTATAATGGTTGTTTCAGAGCTCTGCGCTTCGTATGTTTCAATAAGTCTTAACAATAAAAACCCTGAAGCTCTGAAACCCGAAAGTGTCTGCTCATTGCTTTTCCTAAACCTTTTTAAAGGAACACGTCATAGGACACGTGTACCTTCCAATTCTTTCCCAAGTTGAGACGTGGCACCTACCTTTCCTCGACATGTCAGAATGACCTAGTCTATAACACGTCACTACAGAATATGATCCTTCGGGATTTTAACAAAGAATGAATTCATGAATCACTAAAATATCAAAATATGAAACTATTAAACATTAAATAACTAAGTTAATCATAAATTACCAGATAATTAGTTGCTTTACATTTCGGGTTTTGGGAAGTCCCTCTCGAGATACATTGAAAGTCCCTGAAGTCTGAACTCTCGAAACACTTGAAGTTAACGCACCATCTTAAACATGGTTAATTAAAGTTTTACAAGTGATTATTCAAAGATTAATCTTTTCGCGGATTTGGGATTCCGGAGGTTCCCACTCTGTTACATAAAAAACTCTCGAACTCGAACCATCAAAGTGTTGGTGGAATTTATGACTAGTTAAGGAAAATGATTCAAACGTAGATTGTGGATCGCGAGGTAGACTTTCCCATCAAACGTTAATAAATTTTCCGTAAGTAAAGTTATATGAAAAGCGATGACTATGTTTGAATAAAAGCACTTCGATTTCGAATTCATTTTCACTTTCTGCAACTAACAAGTTTTATTTGTTTGAAGGATTCATGAATTTTCTCTGCAACAGGTAATTTCATTCTGTCTCCTTAGAATTTATGGCATCGTGGAAAATGACGAAAAAGGCCCAATGCGACAGGCGAGGATTCAAACCCAAATGCGGACGTTTTGTTGGACACTACGCTGCGAGCCACAAACACTACTAAATCTTGGATGCAGGTGTTCGAGGTTTTAGAGTGTGAAATCATCAACTGTCCAAAGGACTCTGTTGAAGAAGAAGACGATACTTATGCAGCTAAACTCAGACATATAATGCAATCAGAACTGCACAAAATAGAGGCACAACCGAGACTCATGCCTTATAACAACATGATAAGTTAGACCTTGAAGCACGTTGACATCCAGACTAGGAGCATTGTCAACCATCAGAAGGTCGTTGTCGGCTCTTTCCAACCATAACATATGCAATTAATGTATAAACTCTCCCCTAATCCTAGATATACATTCAATGTTGCATTCATTCTGGATTTCAAGCAAAAGGAGTGCGTCCAGTATGCCACGAACTGTCCCTATATAATCAAGTCTTGGTGGGGGCACCCAGAGAGATTCAAAACTGACGCTCATGGTATATATGCCACAATGTCTTTGGACACTCCCATGGTGTATCTCACCATGATGTTATGTTGATTGTTCGGGAAGAAGAGCCCTACGAACTTCTCGGTGGAATGGGTATCCATCATGCATGATGTAGCAGAGGGTTTCACTTTCAATTGGGCCAAAATGTTGTCTGATAACTTGGCCAAAGAGATTGCAGAATATAAAACAATGAAGTCAAAAGGATAGTCTGCCCCTTTCTACATGTCAACATATATCATGGACGCCATCTTTTTCATGACACCATTCCCATTGATGAATTGGAGTTGGACCTCGGCCAGTGTCGAGCCCATTCATTTCTATCATTCCAAGCTATGGGAAGAAAAAGCCAAAGATTTCTTTTATAGAATCTGTCATAATGTAGTGGTTCCTATTCATATAGCCCTATATGGTCACCCACCTCCTTGAATTTCAGACAAGATTATAGGGAATCTGGGTAAGCTAGCAGATTGGTTTATCGAGAACTTATCCTATATTAGAGTTTTTGGGTGCTTTGTTCATCCTCGTGCTCTCCCACGATTTTTACCAGATAGGCTGGGATGCAAAGAAATGGCCTACCAGACAGTAATGGGAGGCATCAACAAAGAGTTGAAGGCAACGCAAAAAAAGGTATGGCCGACTTTCCCTATTCAGGTTGACATGTTTTCATTACTGGATTTCAGTCACTCCAAAGTGGAGGTTGCGGCTCTGGAAGATGTCAAATTGGTTGAAATCGAATTCAAAAGACACAACCCATGCAAGATTGTGGAAAACCACCTAGCCCAATTCAACATGAAAATATATGTGCACGAAAACTCCCCGTATGACGAAATATTCAAGGGAGTTAAGTCTTATGAGGAGGTACATGGCATATTCCAAACCTTTCCCCCATATCAACAAGATGGTTTTATCAGTTTTCGAAAACACAGGTGGAACAACCTAAGAAGGTACTACAAGGGGAGCAAATAACCACTCCCCTTCTTAGGAACCAGGTCAACAAGTTTTGAAGCCATTTACTCTAATAAGCATAAAGTTGAGGAAACCCTGAAGAGCTTGGAGGTATTGACACAGAAATTAGAAGCATCATTGTCAAGCCAGCTAGGTCCCCAAGAAAAATCCCAAATCGAGGCTTTCCTGAAGTAGGGACAAAATGTGCCTCCTTCGTCACCAACTACCCCTACTGGCACCTCAAATAAAACAGAACAACACAAATCTATGGAGATTGGTACTCCCATTACATCATTGACACCTCTACAATCCATCTTCGGAAATCTTAATTCCAAAGTTGTTTTAGTAGATGATCTTACCCCCATCTCGCCCGAAGAGATGCCTCCTTTGAATTTCTTCTTTAGTAGAAAAAGGAAGGCCATCATGAAAAGAGAATGACACCAGAAATATGGAGTGATAACTAAAAGGCAGAGAAGGGAATAGGAAAGGAATAATCGAGATGATCCAAAATTCGCAAAAGAGGTTGCAGGTTCGTTAGGTGCTTTTTCCACTTCCAATCAATGGTATGTGGACAATTTGGCCGAACAACTGCGACATAAATGCTTATTGGTAGAGCAGTTTCAAAGTCAAATACATGCCATGGAACAGAATGTCAGGAACAAGATGAGCCAAGACTTCGAGCAAATCAGAGCTCATGATCGACAACAAATCCGATAGTTGCAGGCTAACCTCGAGGAGCTCCATCAAAGTTCATAGACCAACCGAGGATTGGTCACTCAACATGATGAATTGATAGGGAAATTGCAAGCTAGATTGGATCTGACTGAAGGTACCTTAGTAGATATCTTGGCCTTCCAATATCAAGCACTGGAAATAAATGAAAAACTGGAAATGGCCCAGCATGACCTTTTTATGAAGGTTGATGCCATCCAAAAGTGCTACCAGGAAGTAGACCTTTCTCTGAAGAATATCTATATTAAGGAAAGAGAAGATCGTTCATCTTGAGCTAGGTTTCAAGAAGCCATCATATTGGTGCATAAAGATAATGCCCCTGATTTCAATCCGCTCTCCCCTTCTGAACAATTACGAGGTGATATGGCCCTAAAGGTCTGGGAAACAAATTTGGCAAAGAGTAAAAGATTATCCAGGGAGGTAAAGGACACTTGCCAAGAAGCGTTGTCATCATTAGACAAGAGGCTAATTGACTTTGATGGAAGTAGTATCTCGGAGGCCCTGGGGAAAATTGATATTGAAATGAACCAACAAAATTCCAAAAAGAGCAAGGAAGAAACTCTAACATCCATTCAGGAAATGAGCCAAATTGATCTTCTTAAGATCAATAAATGGCTAGTGAGTCCAAGCTCACAACTCCAAGACACATTTCAGGAAATAAAAAGGATCTAAGAAAAGTTTCCTCAGGTAGAGAGGAGATTATTCACTTTTGAGGTAAATGAAACAATTGAGCCCTCAAAGTTCGTAGTGGAATTATTGAATAGATTGAACCAATGTATTGAACATGGGAAAGAAAGCATATCTGGAAGCAAATAAGGGAACTTGCACAATTCCCTTTGTTTTTACCCTCCCTACCTTTCACCTTCCTACAACCACTTATCTCATTCATTCACATTCTAATCTTCACTTATCCCTTATTCATCATCATACACATATTCCATTGTCATCCTTCCCACAAACGATTACTTTTTCTTATGCTCGTTATAAATTCCTTGATGAGCCATGCAGTGTTACTCATCCAATTGTCATTCCTCCTTGATCCCAACTGTGTCTCATTGCATTGTTGAACATATCTTGAGGGACAGATGGCAACATATAAAAACAGTCAGGATAGTATGTTGAATTATTAAGGAGGCCAGACGACAACTGTTTCCAGCCTAAAGGACTAAAGAAAAGAGACATTTTTTCCAAGAAGATGAAGAGACAGAGGAGAACGCCAACGGAGCTCATCAGATTTTACATATTGTTGTCTTATTCAAATATATGCTATTTTTATTGTAAGAAGTCCAACCGTTTGAGTTGTGACAGCTTTTGTATAAATACATAGATTCAAGATATATTCAAGGTTTCTTCTTGCCGAATGTAATAGAGAAAACTCTCATTTTTTAGTATTAATACAAGTGCAAACAAAGATTCCAATTTTTGTTCAATTTGGGTTATGTGTCTCTTGTGTATTTCCATATCTCCGAATTTCCTTATGTAATTCCTTGATAAGTGATTGATTGCAATTTAGTATCTCAACTACTGTAATCACATTATATCAACAATTCGTTAAGTAAGAAGTTTTTCCTCTGTATTTACTATAAGTAAAGCAAGACCTGCAAGTTGTTTGAATTACTGCATTTCATATCCTATTCAAGGGTGCACTCTCTACTTTTCTTCCTCTGCAAACAAGGTGAGAGTCATATGCAATTGATGCCTAGCTTTGTTTAACAATTTTGTAAGTTTCCTTCACACCATTTGATATTACAATTGTGATTTAGACAATGAAATATGTCCTTTGTACTGTCCTATTATTAATTCCATTTAAGGATCATTTATTATATAATTAAAGGTAGAAGAAACACTCTTTTAAAACATTCTCATTAAACATTCTTGATGCCTGACATGACTTAAGTTTAATCTCGGGAACAACACCATCGGTTGTGTTGGAATCGTAATTGCGTAAATAATATAGTTGGCCTACTTCGGGGATGAAAAACATAATTCGACCAACACCCAAAAATTGTGAGCAAATGTGTTTTTTAAATGGAATTTTGGGTCCCATTCTCACTACTACTTTGCTCGAGTTCCATTCCCCTAGTTCCCGCGTTAATTGTGTTATACGTGCTCTTAATTCATCCATTGGACCTAAGGTAATTTATCAGTGGCTGAGAAATATAATCATGTGTAAACAACCAATTGATGTTTGGAGCACTTGAAATTGTTTATGATCTAGGAGAACCAATTCTTCCCTGATATGCAATTGACAGCCATATTAATCCTTGTAGATGTTGCAATCAACCCACCTAAAAATAATCGACACTTTTGTGATCAAGGTTAGTCATAAGATAAAAAAGGTGCAAAATGTGCATGCTGTTACGGTATGTGAAATGAAAGATGCTAGCGACACAAAGAAAAACTTTCTTATATTATGATAATATTCAATCATGAATGCAAAATATATCAAAATCAACATGAAACCAAAAGAACTCACTTATTTGGCGCAATGAAAAGGATTGGATTTGGAGGAAAAAGGAGAGGCCTCAGGACGTGAGCGTCTTGCTAACACAGTCTATGTCGACAAGACAATGAATATCACCACTGATACACCGTGTATCAGTGAAGATATTGAAAACTCACTGATACACTATGTATCGAGGAAGATAGGAGATCTTGCACTGATATGTATCGATGTCAAGATGATTATTTGATGGTGGTGTATCAATGGCTGGATAAATAGGGAACATCGATGTATTGGTGTCGAAACTTTGATGGGATTCCAGTGCGTTAGTGGTCATGGGAGGATTATCGTCGATGTATTAATAGACATGAGAATATGGTTGCCAATGTATCGATAATTGAAAATTGATTGGGAGTCGATACATAAGAACCCTACAAAAAATATTTTTTAAAGTTTTGGCTTGACTTATGTATCGGTGTAAAAAAGGGGATGTTGTCGATACACTGTGTATCGACAGGGGAAAAATGATTCTCATCGATACACAATGTATTGGAAAAGGAAATAAGATGCTTTCTGATACACATTGTATCGACAAAGGAAAGAGAAATCTTGTTGATACACTATGTATCGTCAAGCTAGAGTGTTCTTTAAAAGACATTGAAAATGGTAAAGTCTGGAGAGTGAGAAGAGACTCTTGGGATTTAACATTTGCATGAAAGAATTTAAATATTTTCTAATAGTTTCATAGGGGATCCCAATTTCTTCTTTTAGAGTAATGGTGAGAATACGAAATTACGGAGCACAACTGTAGTGTCCCCAAGGCCGAGCCCCGTTGCAGATCATGTAATATGCAAAGAATTGTAAATATGTTCTATAGGCTGGTGAGCCAAGTTTTGAATAAGTTGTAGGCTTATGAGTTTTGTTAGGCTAGGGAGCCTAAGTGTTGAAGGCCAGGAGCCTGTTGATGTAATTATATGTATGCAGGTCAATTAATAAAATATAAATACCACCAGTGCAGACCGTCCACGATGAAAGAGTGATGGGGGACTGAGCGTCCATAGAGTGGGCAAGGAACTAGGGGCTGGAAGGTGGAAAAGGGGCTGAGTGAGGAGCCTAGGGGCTAAGCCTAGGGGGCTTAGGCCTGGAAT
>ML787752.1:641821-655774 GCA_009831015.1 Picea engelmannii | reverse complement strand
GAAGTTGAAATAAAGTAGATTGCATTTCAATGACATCTTGGAATACTAATTACTAAATATTTTATAGTATTCCAAGAAACAAATTGGATATTTGTTGGTTTTTCATATGTTTATTGTCACATGTTGGGATCTACAACAATGAGAGTTTAACCAGGTAAGTGAAAAACAAGGCAATGTTATAGGCCCCACCAAAGTTTGATCCCTCAAAAGAGTGACCAGCATGGCTCCACAGGGGGGCCGTTGAATCAGGTAGTGACACATGTCAAGTGTGAAACAATGTCTTGGCTCTGGATACATGGTGGATACTTAACACTTCAGTTTATTAAGGGAGCTTCAAGTTTCCACTTGTTGGCATATCAAAATATGAAATTGACAACTTCCTCATTTTAAATCAATATAATGCATAATATATACTCGTTATAAAGTATTTATTTGTTAATTTTCATGTTGCTATGGTCTAAATTATTTTAGAATGGTCTAAAATCCTCTATAAATGATTTTCAAAATGACTTCTACATTGAAAAATTTGATCGATTATAGAAATGGTTTCTTCCAAACCTTCATAGCTTAAAGAAAAAATGGAGGTGCCCAAGATATGTATTTATTTATGGTATAAGTGAACTATAGCATCATCTAAAATAACTCAATCTGAGATATTTGGTTATCTTTTTTAATTATAGGAGTGAATGGTTCACTCAAAATGGGTTTGCTAATAATGTTATACACAGTATAAACCAAGACCACCAATAACTAGAGATGATGGTGTTAGAGTTGAATAAGAGGCCAATTCTGACATTTTTATTCTATTATAGGTGTTTCAAGGGAAGAACATCAATGGAGCAAAAGTATAAGAACTCATGTTTGTTTAGAATAAAACTAAAACAAACTTCTTGCAACTACTAGTTTGTTTATGGGTTTTTAGTACAAGCATGAGAGGATGTGTTCCTTCCAAGCTTCATAGATCACACATCAACATGGAATGTTCTTTTTTTGGACATAAATCAGATATGGATTATACTATCTTCAATAGATATATGAAGAGAAGTATTTTGGGGGAAATAAATGGTTAACAAAGCTAGCTAACCCTATTAATAAATAAACATGCTCATGCATGATATAGTAGAAGAGGGAATACCCAAATTTTAACTTTGAATTCAAATATAAATATAGCAGGAAAGAATCCACATGAAACTTAAATGAAAAAAATATCATAGGAGGATATGAAAAATAATTCTTTAATCATTGAATTTCTTGTTCTTACATTCCCACATGTGGTCTTTGTGGCACCCTCTCAAAGAAGAAATATAACAATATGGATCCATAGCCAAATTGTTTCTGTCGTCCCAACTTGCATTTTCTCAATTTCTCCTTCATATTCGCCATAACCATTGCACACCAATTATACACCATAGGAGATAAACACATCACTACATAATCCACCTAGATCCTTGAATCCAAGTGACGCCTGATACTCCCTATTTCACATGTAATTGTGAACAATAAAATGCGTAAGTTAAGTTCCATCACCTGACCAATTGACAACTTATTGCTTCTCTTCTACGTCCTAGGGTGACAATAATGCACCACATAATCATATACTTGCTCTGGGCCTCCTCTTTTGCCACTCACCAACACCACTATCACACCAAGATGGGACAATCTCATTAGGAAGTACATATCTTCCATCTCTAATGTCAATATTTGATCCCATACAATGAAGTGTTTCCTTTTTGAATCCCATATATTCACCAAAGTCTGTAGCATAGCTGGTTGGGCCCGCATGTTTTGACACAAGAAAAATTTCAACAACCCACAGTTCTGCAAAGCATCAAGAATAGGAGGATCATGCATAGAAGCATTTTCATTTAACTCATGCTCACATTCCCTCCACTCCAACATTGTTCCCACACCTACCAAAGACACCACAAAATCTTGTTATAACCCAATAACAAAAGCAAATTCACAAAAAAAATTCAAAACATGTCAAAAATCCACTCGGTCTCACCCCTCTTTGGTACACAGAGCAATCGGTCATGACCATATTTTTGGTCGCACCCTACTTATATCTTGTGAGTGATTGGTCACCCTCTCCTACACAATACAAAGCGAGCAAATCGTTCGATCACGCCCCCAATGGATACCAAGCACGACCACACAATCTTAAAAAAATTGTGGCTTGCCACAAACAAAAAATAGAATGAAATGCAAAACTGAAATATGGGTTTTCTAAGTTAGGACTTGACCTCTTACTTGGTGACTGAAGGTTGCAAGATCTGTGGCACCAATATCTGCAATTACCGCTCTAAATTTTGTCAAGAAAAGGTGTCTTCAATTTTAACAAAGGTAAATAGTTAAAATGAAGTAAAAACTCTCTTTTTTACTCCATATGTGGCTTCATGTTAACCCTTTTCACACTAGAACTAGCTCCTTTTCTTCATTTTTGGATAGTTATATGTTTTCTTGCTCTTGGAACAACATACTAATCTATTTTTTGTCAGGAACACTATCAATATAAACTATGGAACCATTATACAGAGTTTTCTTTAATCTCTTTTTAGACTCCTTAAATAAGAAAAGATCATCGAGTATGCTTGTCTTTTCATGCTCGTTTCATTGATTTGAAAAGACATCCACCTGGTATATGTTTACCCCTTTTCCGGGCCAGATAAACTATTTACAAAAAATGACCTCGTCATGGAGAACTCTTTAAGTTATTTTTGAACTTGTTAAAAAGAGAAAAGATTGTCGAGTGATCTTGTTGTCTTTCATGCTCCTTAAAGTGAACTAGAAAGCACGTCTGCTGAGCGGTATTTTATCTCTCTTTTGGTCTCATCGAACTATTTACGAAAAAGGAACACCTTATCTGTTGTAGTTAGTAGAGTTATGTCAAGTGTAAAATAATGTCTTGGCTCTAGATACATGTTGGATACTTAACACTTCAGTTTATTAAGGGAGCTTCAAGTTTCCACTTCTTGGCATCATGAAATATGAAATTGACAACTTCCTCATTTTAAATCAATATAATTCACAATATATACTCCTTATAAAATATTTATTTGCTAATTTTCATGTTGCTATGGTAAGTATTTTAGAATGGTATAAATTTCTCTATAATTTTTTTTGAAAATGACTTCTACATTGAGATATTTGATGCAATGGTTTCTTCCAAACATTTATAACTTAAAGAAAAAAATGGAGGTGCACAAGATATGTATATATTTATGGTATAAGTGAACTATAACATCATCTAAAGAAATATTTGGTTATCTTTGTTATCTATAGGAGTGAGTAGTTCACTCATAATGGGTTGGATAATATGTTATACACGGTATAAATCAAGACCACCAATAACTAGAGATGATGGTGTTAGAGTTGAAGAAGTTTTATTATATTATAGGTGTTTCAAGGGAAGAACATCATTGGAGAAAAAGTATAAGAACTCATGTTTGGTTAGAATAAAACTAAATCAAACTTCTTGCAAGTACTAGTTTGTTTATGGGTTTTCAATACAAGCATGAGAGGATGTGTTCCTTCCAAGCTTCATAGAACATACATCAACATGGAATGTTCTTGTTTTGGACATAAATCAGATATGGATTATACTATTTTCAATAGATATCTGAAGATATGTATTTTGGGGGAAATAAATGGTTAACAAGTTTAGCTAATCCTATTATAAATAAGCATGCTCATGCATGATATAGTAGAAGAGGGAATTCCCAAATTTTAACTTTGAATTCAAATATAAATTGAATAAAGCATGAAATAATCCACATGAAACTTAAATGAAAAAATTATGATAGGAGGATATGAAAAATAATGCTTTAATCATTGAATTTCTTGTTCTTACATTCCCACATGTGGTCTTAAGCATATTCAAAATTACATGTAATATCCACTTTCAAACTAGATATTCAACTTGATCTAATTTTAGTTGAATATACAAAATCCGAAGAGAGATATTTTGGGGAACATAAATTATTAATGAGGTTAGATGACCCTATTAATAAAGAAGGATGCTCATGTATGATAGTAGAAGACGGAATTTCCAACTTCTAAACTTTGAATTCAAACATAAATTGAATATAGCAGGCAAGAATCTACATGAAACCAAAAATAATAAATTTGCATAGGAAGATATGAAAAGTAATGCTTTAATCATTGACTTTCTTGTTCTTACATTCCTACATGTGGTCTGAAGCATATTCAGAATTACATGTAATGCCCACTTTCAAACCGAGATATTCAGCTTGATCTAATTTCAATTGAATATACAAAATATTTCTAAATCATCTCTATCTGGATGATTGTCCTATGTTACAACAAAGATTTTTGGACATAGAAAAACAACGTTGGTGTGTTTACCTTAAAATAATTTTATGTGGATAAAGAAAGAAAGGCACAATATAAAAAAATTCCTTCTTTAAGAGACTGAATAGGAAACTAAAGAAATCAATACTTTGGAAATTGGTTATTTAGGCACTCCACCTATAATCTTGTATATGTATAGAAAGTAATAATATCCACTCTGGAATTCATAACCTTTGAGATGAAGATTCATGAATCAATTCACTATTCAAAGGTCATTGAGGGTTAATTGAATAATTGATGTACCTACTTTAATGCATTCTTTATTATAATTGGAAACTACTAAGACACATAGAAACATGTGATAACAAATAGTTTTTTTCTAGGAATTCCTTGCGGAAAACCCTCTGAGTACTTTCCCATGATTTATGGATGGTAAATGGGGTAATCCGTCGTCCTAGATTACGAGGCCTAACCCCAAGGGGATCAAGAGAGTTGAAACCCTGACCTCTCCAAGTGATCATTGAGGGAGAGATCTCACATCTAGCTCAAGACAGCTTAAGCTAACCCTTGGGGCTAGGATGTAATAATAAATAATATTTGCAAAGAAAATATGTTTTTCTATTTTTGGATTTGTAACCTATTTTGGAATAAATAGAGTTATTTTTTAGGCCATGACTAAAGCATCCACCATCCACCAGATGTTATATTTTAAATGTTTTGTTTGAAATTAAATAGCATAAGAAATTGTAAATAAGTTTCAAGCTTAGGAATTAAGGTAAGAAATTGCAAAGAACTTTCAAGCTTAAGAAACTTACTTTTTATTGTGTTGTTCATATGGTTTCTTACTTTGCCGCTATGTTTGCAACACATATATTAATCTTTTGTTGTATTGATTTTCTTGCAAAGGACACTTTATGTGCACCTAAAATTACTAGCATTGGGCTTTTGGTACTATTTGCAACTGAACCAAGTTGCAAGTTTCTAGATTGATTTTTGTTGTCAATTATGCTCCATTGGCTAGAGGTTCATATGTGACATGAAATCTACGAATTTCAATAAAAAAGGTGATGTGACATGAACTCTATGCATTTTCAATAAAAGGTTCCTTTTTGTATAGTTTGAATTGAATTTTACTTCCCTTTACTCTATCGATTTCTATATTTTTCGCCAAAAATGTCTCCTATGCTAACTAGTACACAACTATTGGAACACTTTCTTTGTTATCCTTGTCAAAACGATTTGAACATAATCTTACTTGTTCCTTCTCCACCCTACAATCAATTCAATTCACTTATAACAAAACAACTTTGGTACACACTACTAATTTCACTTTGTCAAAAATGTTAGTTTGTCAAGATTGAGGGCTATGAAAACAATCATTTGAGAAAGACAGAGAAATGATTTTATTTATTTCCATGCATACATATAACTAAGTTATTTTTTATATAAACATTTTGGTGGATGGAAAACAAAAGTTGTCAAACCTTCTTTTCTATGATGAACAACAAAAATATATGGAAAACGTCAAGGCCAAGTCGAAGAGACAAAGAAACCTTTGCCAAACCAGTGTTTCTATGAAGAACAACAAAAATACATGGAAAACATCAAAGCCCAGTCGAAGAGACAAAGAAACCTTTCAGGAAAAAAATCCTAAAGCATGCCAAGAATATTCATAATCAAATATTGTGAAGAAAAGATATAAGTTATGAACACTAGAGTAGCAAAAGAAAAATAAAAAAAATTGTTATACTGTCAAGTTTGAGACTGGAGTAAAACTAGACCAACTGCGCTCTTGTCACGGTTCTTGCACACCTGGTCTCCAGAGGTACAAAAAAATACAACATGACCAAAACCTTTGTACCATATTTATGAGCATAGAGGTTCAAAGCTATAACTATATAATATATGTGCTCTAAGAGTAAGAACGTGTCAGAGAAAATATCAACAAAGATGTATCTATACTATGATATCCTATAAGTTAACAAAGTGAAGAATAAACCTTGAAAAAACATTTATTACACTGTCATTGGGAAATGGCTCAAGCAATCCAAAACACTTCAAAGACAAACATAAAAAAACAATCAATTCATGATAACATGCTCAACTAAACTTGTAACTGTAAGTACAAAGGTCTGCGTAATCTGCCAGTTCTACTGACGTTTTGCGTAAATCATAGAAATCCTGAAGGGTTGCATTATAACACCATTGAGATCATGTTGAGAGAAAGGTTTGAGGAAATGTACTTGGAAGAGGGGTTACCAAAATATGTTGAAGACTAGCGAAATTCATTGAAGATTGAGAAAATCCGCTGAAGACTAACAAAATCCATTGAAGACTAATGAAATCCACTGAAGACAGAGAAAATTGTGATGAATCCAATGAAGATTGACGAAGCGAATCAAAATGAGAGGCTCTAGCTAGGGTTTTGAATAGTGTCAGGGGATCAAGAAAGGGTTTTGAACCACTTTTGAATAGTATCGGGGGCTCAGGTAAGGGTTTTGAACCACTTTCAAACAATATTGGGGGCTTTGGTTGGATTTTCCATGATTTTCTTCCTTTTATATAATTTCGACCGTGTTCCAGCCCCCCTCACCCTATTACTATATTGGACTATATTATTAAAAAAAAACTCCACCCCTTAATACTTGCCAATAAATTGACCTGTGTTTTCATTGAGTTTTTTTTAGGTCTAGTAAAGCGATAGTAGTGGGGAGGTGGTGAGGTGGACCTAAGGAGGTGGCTAAGAAATACACTAGATAAGGTTATGGCTCTATGCAGCCCAAAGAATTTTTAGAAAGCCTTGACTGCATCATAGTCAGAGCCTCCAACCCATCATCTTGACGAATATCTTAATTTCTATTTATGTAATTTTTAAATCAATTTTGATACACTAATAAAAAAATATTTCCCTCCCTTAATAATATTTACTCCCATAAATATATTTTATACGAATAAGAAAAACCAAATATATATTTTTAAAATTCATAAAAAGTTTTTTTATTTAAAAAAAAAATTTTATTATTTTTGAAAAAAAATTAATAACTATGTAAAAAGTATGTAATTAACTTGAAGCAAAAAGTACAATCTTTGTCAAAGAAAGGTTTATAACAAAATAACAAACTCAACTTAAAAGTATATCATCATTTTTTAAATCTAAAATTTAACAATATTTGGATGGAAAATAAAAAGATGGTGATGAATGCTTGCAGCCACTGAAAAATACCTCGAAAAACTAGTTAACATTATCGTTACACTAACTTATAAGAAGGCTAGCTATGTGATGTTTTAAAGCTGCCCAAAATAAATCAAAAGCAAGTTATTCACCACCCTATATTTAAATGGTTGTTGGCAGGTGATGCACCATGTCCCGAAAAAGGATTGTCCAGTTACCACGTGGCTATCGATTGGTTTCCACTTGCACATCGATTTGAATTTTAAATACATGGTGGGATAATGCATTGGCATTGAAAATACATGGGGCACAACTCCACGTTGAAAAGGAAGATGGAAACTATATTTTCATTTACAAGCCCTAGGTAGAAATTGAACTTCTTTCTTTCTTTTGGCCAAACACTGCCCCTACGAGTATGATTGTGCTTTTAATTCTAAGTTGAGTGCGATAATTTCATAGGAATTTCTGTGGTATTCAACTTTCAAATAATAGAGAGCATAGAGTCCAGTGCCAATAACAAAGAGAATATAGTCCATTAGTGTGTATGAAAATTTATTTGACTTGCAGGTTTGATGTGACTATCGACGAAATTAGTTGCCAAAATGAATTTCCTCACTAGACCGCTAGAATCGAAAAATACAGAGAGGAAATTGTTAGCTACGAGGTGGACAGAGGAGGACCATATGTCGCACATCAATGGTTATGTACTCACATGTCGTCATAATTAAACATAGGCTTCAAAGTAGGGTGAACAATAACCAACCTTCTACACAACATTCAATGATGTCGCAAGTGGTATATACACTGTGGAATATATCCCGGTGTATATACCAAGACAATCCGATGGTTTATATACTAGCTGCCAATGCTGCGCAACAGGATGGTTATTGCTCTCCTCAAAGTAGAGGGGATGGACCGCAGGAAATTCATGGATACATATGCTTTCGCAGGGGTCATCTGTGAGATTGTGTAAAGTGACGATGACGAACAGGGAAAATGTACATCTATTGGACTATGTGAGGTGATGATGAAGAAAGAGAAATGTACCATTCAAGGTTATGATCATTGACGGTCAATGTGGGAAGGAAATTGTCGTCATAATCACACACAATTGTGAATTAGCAACTAATATATATTAGAAAATCCAAGTAATATAGATTATAATTTTGTTAGAATGAACATGTTGTAGACTTAAGGATTTGGTGAACTCTCTTGACACTAGAGTGAAACTGGACCAACTGCACTCTTGTCACAGTTCTTGCACACTTGGTCTCCATAGGTACACAAAATACAACATGACCAAAACCTTTGTACCATCTTTATGAGCATAGAGGTTCAAAGCTATAGATGTATAATATATGTGCTCTATGAGTAAGAACATGTCAAAGATAATATTAACAAAGATGTATCTATACTATGATATCCTATAAGTTAACAAAGTGAAGAATAAACCTTGAAAAAACCTTTATTACACTGCCATTGGGAAATGGCTCAAGAAATCCAAAACACCTCAAAGACAAACATAAAAAGCCATCACTTCATGATAACATGCTCAACTAAACCAGTAACTGTAAGTACAAAGGTCTGCGTAATCTTCTAGTCCCACTGACTTTTTGCGTAAATCATAGAAATCCTGAAGGGTTGCATTATAATACCATTGAGATCATGTTGAGAGAAAGGTTAAAGGAAATGTACTTGTAAGAGGGGTTACCAAAATCTACTGAAGACTGGCGAAATCCATTGAAGACTGAGAAAATACATTGAAGACTAACAAAATCCATTGAAGACTGATGAAATCCACTGAAGAATGAGAAAATCATGACGAATCCAATGAAGATAGACTCAACGAATCAAAATGAGAGGCTCTATCTAGGGTTTTGAATAGTTTCGAGGGCTCAAGAAAGGGTTTTGAACCACTTTCAAATAGTATCGATGGCTTAGGAAAGGGTTTTGAACCACTTTCGAACAATATTGGGGGATCTGGCTGGATTTTCCATGATTTTTCTTCCTTTTATATATTTCCAACCATGTTCTCACCCCCCTCACCCTAATATTATATTGGAATGTATTATTAAAGAAAACCCTCCACCCCTTATAACTCCCCAATATATTGACCTGTGTTTTCATTGATTTTTTGACCCCCTTTATAAACGGATGTGATATAATATTGTCTTCTTGGTGAATCCCTTGTGCATTAATACCGCATATCACTCACCTAGTAAATATTGTACACATAGCCAAGGAAGTCAAAATTGCTTTAGTTGTGGCATTATAATTAAAGGGAGGTGCATAACATGCACCTAGAATTTGATTTGGAAAGATCCTTCAAAGTCGAGAGGGAAATTGGCATTCATTCAAGGGTTTGCACTAGCCTTTTGGTATTCAACACACGAGATAAGTAGTTGATGTAGGTATATCTCTGGCTAAAAGGGTGGTGCAAAACAACAAGCTATACTAAAAAACTAATACTACTTATTTTGATTTGAACCAGTCAACCACCACTAATGAATTATTCAAAGATCCAGAAAGAGGTGAGAGTGCTTTGAACTTGACTTAATTGAAATAGATTAAAAAAAAAAAAAAAACATATTTGTTTCATAATAGTTTATTGAGTTTCAATTTTGAAAAAAAAAATACTTTTTGATGACATAGATCTTGAAATTTGTTTGTAATTGCAGGCATACTTACCACAAGACAATTTATTTGTAATCTCTCATGGTTTGTTATCTATGTCCATATGAAGGAATTTTTCTGTTTTTCTATCTAGATGGAGATGATTTTGGAATAGGAATCTGACGATTAGGTCTAGTAAAGTGATAGTAGTGGGGAGGTGGTGAGATGGACCTGAGGAGGTGATTAAAAAATACACCAAATAAGGTTATGGCTCTATGCAACCCAGAGCATTGTTAGAGAGCCTTGACTACAACATAGTCAGAGCCTCAACTGCAGCATAGTCAGAGCCTCCAACCCATCATCTCAATGAATATTTTAATTTCTCTTTATGTAATTTTTAAATCAATTTTAACACACTAATAAAAAAATATTTCCCTCCCTTAATAATATTCAGTCCCATCAATATATTTTATACCAATAAAAATATCCAAATATATTATTAAAATTCATAAAAAAAAATTTCATTTTAAAAGAAATAAAAATGATAATTAATTTAAGAAAAAATGAATAACTATGTAAAAATTATGTAATTAACTTGAAGTAAAAACTATAATCTTTGTCGAAGACAGGTTTATAAAAAAATAACAAACTCAACTTAAAAGTATATCATCATTTTTTAAATCTAAAATTTAATAATATTTGGATGGAAAATAAAAAGATGGTGATGAACGCTTGCATCCACTAAAAAATACCTCGAAAAACTAGTTGACATTATCATTACACTAACTTATAAGAGGGACAGTTATGTGATGTTTTAAAAGCTACCCAAAATCAATCAAAGGCAAGTTATTCACTGCCCTATATTTAAAGGGTTGTCGGAAGTTGATGCACCATGTCCCGGAAAAGGATTGTCCAGTTACCACGTGGATATCGATTGGTTCCCACTTGAACATCGATTTGAACTTTAAATACATGGTGGGATAATGCATTGGCATTGAAAATACATAGGTCACCACTCCATGTTGAAAAGGAAGATGGAATTTGTATTTTCAGTTACAAGACCTAGGTAGCAATTGAACTTCTTTTTTTCTTTTGGCCAAACACTACCCCTATGGGTATGATTGTGCTTTTAATTCTAATTTTAGTGCAATAATTTCACAGGAATTTTTGTGGTATTCAACTTTCCAATAATAGAGAGCATAGAGTCAAGTGCCAATAACATAGAGCATATAGTCTAGTGCCAATAACATAGAGCATATAGTCCAGTAGTGTGTATGGAAATTTATTGGACTTGCAGGTTTAATGTGACTATCAATGGAATTAGTTTCCAAAATGAATTTCCGTACTAGACCGCTGTAATTGGAAAATATAGAGAAGAAATTGCTAGCTACGAGGTGGACGGAGGAGGACCATATACCGCTCATCAATGGTATTGTACTCACCTCTTGTCACAATTAAACATCATCTTCAAATTAGGGAGAACAATAACCAACATGTTGCGCAACATTCAATACTATCGCAGGTGGTATATACATTGACAGATATATCTTGGTGTATATACCAAGACAATTCGATGGTGCATATACCAGCTGCCAATGTTGTGAAACAGGATGGTTATTGCTTGCCTCAAAGTAGAGGGGATGGACTGTAGGAAATTCATGGATACATATGCTATCGTAGGGGTCATCTGTGAGATTGTGTAAAGTGATGATGATGGACAGGGAAAATGTTCATCTGTTGGATTATGTGAGGCTATGATGACGGATGGGCAATGTACCATGCAAGGTTATGATCATTGGCAGACAATGTGGAAAGGAAATTGTTGTCATAATCACACACAATTGTGAATTAACAACTAATATAAATTAGAAAATGAAAGTAATATAGATTCAAATTTTTTTAGAATGAACATGTTGTAGACTCTTGAATTTGGTGAACTTCCAACTATATTATAAATGAGAAATTATTATAGTTTAGAATTTTGAGAGACTTCCTAGATACTTTAGACTCAAGTCTTTACCACTGAAATGCACAGAGAAAAATTCATAGAAATGCCCAGGACTTGCAAAACATGCATCGAAAAATGTATTTCATCATCTCACGGGTCTTTGGATTGGGGCGGCTCATCGTTTTTCAAATTCATGGAGCCCAACTTCTATTCTTGTTTGGTGGGTGAAGTATTATATGACTCTTCATTGATTTTAACTTTGCTGAAATGATTAGACTTATCTACTGCATGTTTTAAGAAAAAATATCGTTAGTGAAAACATAATGTGGATTTTTGTAGAATGCTAACACTATGCATTAAATCTACCAAATATAATAGTTGTGTTTTTCCCAAACAAAATTCAGAATTTTTTTTAACGGTGCCCATGTAAAAATCTGGATAAATTCTTGGATGGAAATAATTGTTCTTCTAGTGTATTTTTTCTTACAGGGAATCCCAATTGATTTTGTGAAGAGAATGCAATGTGGGGTGAGTAAAGATGAAATTCTACAAGGCCCAAGTGGACATTTGTGGCATGTGAATGTGTGTTGTGCTAACAAGTGGGCATCTTTCACAAATGGTTGGGAAAGTTTTGTTTCCTACAAGTTTGTTGAAGTTGGAGATATTATAGTTTTTAGACATGTTGATGATGTACATTTTGTTGTGCAAGTTTTTGGACCAAGTGGTTGTGAGAAACAAAGTTCATTTTCTTTTCAAAACTACACCTCATGCTATTTCAAAAAAAGAAACTTAAACCTCTCCATAATCTGCAACAAGAAAATGAGTGAACACAAGCAGAACTCTACGACAACCTATGTTTCTCTTTTGATCGATATAAATCCAAATAGAAATGGAGACATTGCAGTGAAAGATTTGAAAATGGATCACACTCTCACAAGTAAGAAAATATTTCCAAGATGAAATCTATGATGACTTTTTGTTGTATTCCATTGTTTATCTGACATGCATATGTATTTCTTTTGCTGAGGTTCTCCAAGTGTTATAGACTTATTAACCCCCTAACTATTGAGCCATAATCTCCTACAGGTTACCTATCCAATTCAACAGCTTTCATAACTTCTTCCCTGAATTTCCAGCCTAATTTCCACTTGGTCTCTCTTTTACTTCATTATGGGTGCGACCAAGAGGTTTGGTCTCCCTTTCTGGCCTACCAGGGAGCGACCAGTCACTCTGTCTGTGTGTCTAGGGAGAAACCGAGCCTAGAAACTCCCATTTTTTGACTTGGTTGGAATGGATGACACCTTCCACTAATTTCTTAGGGTTTAGTCTCGAGAAGGCTTCATTTATGAGCTTCATGATCTTATCCTAATAACCATGTGGCCTTATCCCTAAAGAGCTATAAAAACCAAGCCATTCTCATGGGAAGGGAGAGGAAAAGAATTAGTAAACTTATGTTGCTAATTTGGCTACCACATTTGGTAAAGGAACTCGGAAAGAGGTTGGTGCATTAGCTTCTCCATTTGTAAGTTGTAATGTTGTTTCAGTAATTAATAGAAGGTGTATTAGACGTTTCCCTCTATTCAATTGTCTATTTTCTTGGATGTATTCATTTGGATAAACTTAATAGAGTTATGTCTTATAATCTATTAGTAGATTTATCATTGATTTGTATGCATATACTTTGATCTTGGAAAGGATATTGTTTATTGTGTGTATATCGTTGTCTCTTAGAGTAGGAATAATATTTGCACGAGAAACCAACCAGGAGTGTGCAGGGACAACCTTCAGAAATCAGGTATGTTTCCTCATTACAAAGACTCCTAGTTACCTTTCGCATATAAATCAGACCTTGAAACTCCCATAGATTACATCTATATCTATGTCTTAGGTATAGGAAGAACCTAAGGGA
>ML787752.1:578064-626621 GCA_009831015.1 Picea engelmannii | reverse complement strand
CTTCTTACAATTTCATCCAAATCTAGAGGGGTTTCCACTGCCCTCCTTTCATTAGATTCTTCCTCTCTATTGTGGGAGATAACCCCCAATTCATGGTGTGTCACCATCATTTATGTTGTAGTTTTCCTGCAGTCCACTGACTGTTTGAGTGATAATAATTTTTTTTTTTTTAGTTAATGATCTACTAGTTTTATGAACAACACATAGCTCAGATTTTTCAAAACATATACAAAAATAGAAAGTTTCATTCCTTCCTTTAGTAGAGGTTTAAATAAGCCTCTTAGAAATGGGGTAAGATAGGKTTTCACCCCTAAAATTTCTCTAACAAGGTTTTTATGCTACTTGTTCATGAGCCCAAGTAGGTCAAGTGTTGTAACCATGCTCTGATATCAATTCGTAACACACTTGACCCCTAAGTACCCTTTATAGGGATGGAAAATAAAAAAATTTCTTACTATAATTGTCTCGATTCCCCTGCCCTAGGTCTTCATCCTTTTCTACTCGCCCATAGCTTTCTAACGACTGCTACCAGGCTCTAATTCGGCCTATGGTTTGCAAGTTATGGCCTCTCAAAGGTCTTTGGGCATTATTAGTTTAGGGCCACGTGGTGCCCACATGGGTCCAACTCGTCTGTGCCATCTCTAGGTTCCTGCCTCCCATAGGGATGGTCCATCTACCATCCAATCAAACAACTGGACTTAATCCTCATCTAACGTCACACATGCCATAGGGGAATACAACATTCGGCGTTGAATGTCCCTTTTCTTTTCTGCACGCATTTCCTCCGGAGTCCCAAATTCCCAAACTCTTGGAGGAGCCCAAAATATCGCCACATGGCTCTGAATTTCGGGCCCTTCAACTTACCCTCGACACTGCATTCCAAACCTTCGGATTCCCGAGGTCTTGGACTTCCAAAGGGTCCACCATCACACGTGGCGACGTACTAGACGTGGGGGAAAGTATAGGTGGGTCCCCAATACTCCTCCCACCAAATGGACCAAACAGGTAAGTGATAGGGGTGACATGTGGTAAGGCAAAGAGGACACGTGGCCCTACAGTGGGTGACATGTGTCATGTTTTATTGGGCACATAGGGCTTGTGAAACACATAAATCCAAGTGGCATGTGGCACGTCAAATATGGGTCCACGTCACCCATGGTGACATCAGCATGCCATGTCACATTGAACTGGTAGCCTTCCAAGTCCTTTGATCTCATAGTCAAGCTGTGTCCACGTAAACCCTGGATCAATGGCCTCTGTTACTTCGTAACTTCGACGTTCAAGGGATCCGCAGTGTGAATTCCTCCTTGCTCCTGAAGTGGTCAGCATCGGGGTGACCATGATCTAGATCTAACAGTCAGGGTAGATTCTGAAGGGTCCCTAGATCTTCAGTCCTCGTCACTTTGCAACTCTAGCCTTTGCAAGTTTCGGCCTTATGGTCGATCCTCTCTCCCAAAGCAGGACTTTGCCAAAGTACCGTACCTGGGTCCCTCCACTAGATGATAGGATAGTTAAGAGGGGTTCTTAACTAACTCCCCAGATCCACGTCTCTCATCACTTCATAACTCTGGCGTTCAAGGAGTTTAGTGATTTAACATCCCTATTCTCTCTAAGTAGGACTTCGTCGAAGTTCCCTCAATGTATATCCAATGACCAAGGGGACTCTGGAATACCCTCGAATATGTGGCTTGCGTTACTTCGCGATTGATGAGTGGATCAAGGTTTAACCATGGGGCATATCTCTCTTCCATGGTTAGGGAAACCACTAGGCACCGATTAACCTTGTGGGTAAATGTAACCACCAATTTCCTTTGGCCATTTTACAAATGGTAGGGTTGAAACACTCTGGAGCTTTGAACTCCCAGTGTTCTGAAACTAGAAAGACTTAGTTCCTTACGGGCCTAGCGGAGGGTTCCCAAACCTTGGACATATGGGTCCTTTTAAACTCTTGTGGGATATGCACAAATATATTAGCTGTGAATTAGTTAAGAACATGAGAATGAGTGCCTGGTCACACGAGTGAAAGGTCTGAAGGAGGCACCCTCCTTCCATGGGGTTTGAACTTAGTATTCCCATGAAGGTAGATTCGAGAGGTCAGTAGGACTTAAACATTCCAGTAAATACTACCCTGAACCTCTTGCAGACTTACATCCCACAACTCTATAACTGATAAGATGAGGCAATCAGACGACAATTCGAAAGCATGGGTCCACTGTGAGACAATACATATTTCTACCTTAATCATTCAATATAAAAATCCTTCATAGACATATAAATATATTCAATCATCAGTTCCATTTCAATACACAGAGTATGAAAATACTTATCAGGAAACTAGAATTTGTGAAGCGATTGCTGAAAGGGGTTCCTTTTTCCACCCAACCATAGGCACAACCACTCCTAATGGATTTAGCATTGGCCACCCCTGAGCTAGACCATGATTCTCTGAGATATACTCTTCCTTCTTTCTCAATGACAATCATAGAGTGAGGTTACTCTCCTCCTCCCATGGGATCTTGGCAACAAGTTTTCTTTCTACCAAGAAAGGAGGTTTCCACGAGTATTTCCACAGTCACTCGTCATCCCTCTTTATCAGCTTGTAACAAAATCCCTGCCCACAACTTCTTGTGCCCAAAACAAGATTATTTATTAGTTCTTCCTCGAACCAGAGAGACACAACCACTCTTTTCTCTTCTCAATATTGGTCTGTCAACTCTTCTCTCTTCGCAGATTTCCTTTCTCGCTCCTCTGCCCCTTCCCACAAATCACCTATTTTCTTGCCTTCCTTAACAATATTGCATGGGTCCGAATCCCTAGCTCATGTTCAGCTCTGGAAGTATTGCAGATGGATACTCTACCCCATCTCCTCATTAAATCTTGAGGAGGACTCTTCCAGCTACCACTCTGATTGGTAATTCATTTCTGGGTCAGAGGACTGTTATGGGTTTCAGCCATTAAATCTAGTAAGGTATTGGTTTGGTGGGGGTCATCTCAACCATTTCTAGTTCCCCTCACCATCTCTTTCATAGAATCATGGTCTATCTTGGAAAATCCCCCTTTCAACAATTATGCAACACTTATCCAATTTCTATTGATAACCGAAAATATATACATTGACCTTTTATTAAAAAAAGGTTAATTAAATGCAACATTCACACATATCTAGTCTTCCATAGTCTCTTGTCCAGTTATAGTTATATTTACAAACTTGGGGAAATATGGGTATTACATTTCTTCAAACTCCTTGATGGACAACTCTATTCGATTACGACTTTTCCAACGAACCCTTATAGGATCAACAAATAAATGGTATATATAACTATTGCGTAACTCCTTTGATGAATTTAATTCTCTGGCCATGGAATTTTTGACACACTTTGAATTACCTATCCACTATGAAACCGGTACTGAGCTCTTAAAATCGTTACGCCAATCAACTTCCACCCATATTTCAAATCACATTCATGAGTGGAGGCATCAACGACGATTAATCAAAGCCACAATCAAAGATCAATTATTAGTTGATTGGTTCACAAAGTCTCTTTTTCCACCTATAGCTTGAGAATTCACCATGGGAGGCGTTGTTACCGAGGAACAAGCCATCATTCAAGCCCAAGATTTAGATTTTGTATACTCTCAATCTGGCATGTTATATGACATGATTCCTAACGCTCCTTGGTCATCAAATGATTAAACCAAACCCATGCCTAGACCCCATTCCGATGGTATGATCGGTCCTATTTCCACAGATACAACCGATCAGATGACTAGAAAACATAGCCAATCAACTAAAGCGACCAATCCTAGCTCATCTGTCCATACCAAAACTCCAAGTAAGCCCCCTACCCAAACCTCTGAGGTTAATACAGTGCAATCAATTGCGCCCAAAAACCCGTAGCAATCCAGAGGAAAAAATAAGGGTAATAATAATAAGAAAAAGAAAAAATATTTTGAGAAATTGGGCCCTAAAACCCAAGAAAACAACGCTTAGGGTAAGACCAAATGAAAGGATAAATACCCCTGCATGATTTGTAAAGAGGATCATTTCACTAAATATTGTCCTCCTCTCACTGAAATTCATGAATTTATCGAGCAAGGGACATACTCTTCTACACCTGCAGTTTTAACAAATCCTTTCCCCCCCACAAAAACAACAACTTGTCGCACAAAGACAAACACCCTCACCAAGGGGAAACCCCAAGTCCCCATCAGTGAATATCTTGATGGTTAAATCTACGACCATATATACTAGAGCCAAGAATTATGATTCTCCAAAAATTGATTTTTTACCAAAGGATCCCTCTTCAACTATCCCACCCAATGGCCCTCTCACACTAGACAAACCAACCATCGAACCTCCCTTACTCCCTCCAAAGGGAGTACTTTTTCAAACTACACATAATCCCAATGCTCGGGAAGCCCAACACTATAGTATAGTAGAAGATCTTTCCCAAGCTCTATGTGCCATGTCAACGCTTAAAGTAGTGCAATCCTGCCTTATGTAGTGTAAAGCCTTATTATCATTCATTGGTGGAATTGACCCTGTAGAATCCAATGATATTTTCTTCGACACCAATTGCAATGAATCCCCCCTATAACACCAATTAGAATTACAAATCATTGTCTGATATCTCAATAAAAATGTTTTCTGAACAATACTAGATGAAGGCATTGCAACATGCATCATGTTCTTGACATGTTGGAAAGCCCTTGGTTCTCCCCAAATTACCACATCTAAAACCATCCTTAAAGATTTTAACAAACATTTTTTCAAACCCCACAGAATTCTCCCCTCCTTACCAGTTAAACTTGCAGTAAAAACTGTTTCGATAGAAGTTGAGGTGATTGGTGCCACACTCGACTATAATTTTCTCTTAGGTCACACCTAGTTTTATGCCATGAAGTTGGTTGCGTTTAGTGTCTTTCTACTTGTCAAATTCCCCCATCAAGGGAAGATCATCACTATAGACCAACTAGAATTTTGTACACCATATGTGTGAATCAATCCTAATGCAAATGTCCCTTTTGTAGGTGAGTCTTCGTCAGGTGCGAAAGCATCGGGGTAGAACTTTATCCCTCCTTAATGGGAACTTTTCCCCTCTCCCCAACAAAAATCACCCCAACAATCTCCATTAATATGATCTTCACGGTTACCAGTACACCCATTGCTTACAATGACCCCTGGGTAATCCCTCACCCATTTGATATATAATCTTATGGAGACACCATGCATCTATCATAAATGGATTTGGCATATTCAGTGATATAATCCACAGGAGAATCTCTTGATTCTCGTTCTAGTCTCCTACTAAATGAGGAGCTAGATCAATTTTCCTCTCCCTATTTGGTTAACCATACTTCAACGTCCCTTGACTTTCTCAACATTGTCCTTCTTTCAGACGAAGCCATTATGGAAGTCATGACTTTGCAAGATAAACCTTGGGAATATTCTCACCATCAATCCTCCTTCCTGCTCTTTGGAGAGAACAAAAAAACCCAAAAACAAACCCTTGTTTCGATTGATATTCAACATCCATCCCTTTTACATTCTACATCATATTCTATTATGTCTGAAGGAAATTTGGGAAATATTTACAAAACCATTTCGATCAATATTTTAGTTAAACCTGGGGTCATGGAAAACATCCATATAGGTGCATATTGTTCCCCTAAAGAAATCAAAGCTTATACTTCCCTATTCAAAGAATTTTGCGACATATTTGCCTGGTCCTATGAAGAGATGCCAAGAAACGACCAATGAATTGTTTTCCATGAAATTAAAACTTACCCTGGAGCCTTTCCAATTCGACAACAGCTTCACCCAGTTCATCCAAGGAAAGATGCAACAATTAAGGTATAAGTTCAAAAATTATTGAATGTTGTTTTTATTTATCCCATGCCCCTAACTGAATGGGTGTCCAACATCCTACCAGTTAACAAAAAATAGGGCACCATCCGAGTATGTGTTGAATATAGGGACCTCAACAAGGCCTATCCTAAAGACAATTTCCATACCCCTTTCATCGATCAAATTATCGATGATTGTGCCGAATGTGAAGTCTTATCATTTATGGATGGCTTCTATAGCTATAATCAAATCGAAATTACTACGGAGGACCAGCATAAAACCACCTTTATCTTCCCATGGGGAACTTTCGCATATCGAAAGTTATCGTTCGGTCTTAAAAATGTTGGTGCAACATTCCAATAGGCCATGTCTTATGCCTTCCATGACATCAAACATATCCTCCATTTGTACCTATATGAACTTCCTTCCCACTCTCCCAAGAGATATGATCATGTACATCACCTACACCAAATCTTCGTATATTGTCGATATTAAAACATTCGCTTAAATCCACACAAATTATTTTTTTTCATGGAGTCTGGTCATTTACTTGGCTTCATTGTATCTAGGTTTGGGATCAGATTCGATACCCTTAAATTTGAGGAAAGCATCGACTTGTCCCCCTCCCACCTTTGTAACACAACTTCAAAGTTTGCAAGGGAAAGCTAACTTTCTTAGATGCTTCATTGCCAATTATGCCGAAATCACCAAAGGTTTCATACAATTATTGAAAAAGGGTGTACCTTTTATTTGGGATGAACAAGATCAATGATATTTTCATCGTTTGAAGCAGGTTCTTACATCCACACCATTACTCAAACCCCCAAATTACAATAAATATTTCATCATATACTTGGAAACTTACGGTACCACCATTGGAATGGTATTAGTCCAAACTGATGATCAACATAAGGAACATGTTATTTACTATCTCAGTAAAGTCTTAGTTGGTGTTGATCTTTGATATCCTTACATTGAGAAGTTAACGTTGGAAGCTATTTACGTTGTCTAGCATTTCCGACACTACATTTTTCTTTGAACCACCATTGTTGTATCTGACATGAACCCAATGGAATACATTTTGTCACACCAGATATTGGCAAGGAGATACTCTAAATGGATCATCCTGCTGCAGGAATTTGATCTCAAATTCTCCAAGCCTAAATCCAAAAAATCCTTGATCTTCGCAGAATTAATGATCGATCTTCCTTGAGCCTTTGATGAATCTATGGTACAAGATTTGTTACCCGATGAATCTTTGTTTCCCATCGAATCGTATAATCCTTGGTATGGAGACATATTTATTTATCTCCATACCCAACATTTTCGTCCCAATCTATATAAATATGACCATCGTCGCATACACCACCAATATCGAAACTATCACATCATTGGTGATACCCTTTACCATCGTGGAGTAGATATGGTATTACATCGGTGTGTCGTCCATTATGAAGCTGAACAAATCCTAAATGAATGCCACTCTAGAGCATGTGGTGGCCATTTGTCAGGGTTATCCACTGCCCAAATGTTTTTACGCACAGGTTATTTTTAGCCCACAATTTTTAAATATTTCATTAGTACTATACAAAAATGTCGCCCTTGTCAAATATTTTCCAAAAAAATGCATGCTCACCTCGCTCATTTACATCTAGTCATAACACCTGGCCCTATTATCCCCATTTTGTGGATAACTAAGGAGATTATGTCTCAAGGCCCTTGGGTTGCAGATATGGAGTGTCGAGAAGACTACATGACCAACAGTACCCTTTGCATAGTTGGAGACCCCTCTCACCACCACAGATGGTCACAAATTTCCAGATGGCATCCACCATATTAGCTAGCTTCTGGAAGGAAGTGGACCTTGCTCCATGAGGTACAAGTCAATATTATGGTGAGTATAGTTTCAATATTTAATCCAATTGAGTATGTTGTATCTTAGATTTCTATAGACTTCATGATATATGCTTGGACATTATGCCTTTTTCCCTGCTTTACCTTGGTGGTTGACATTGTTCCCTAATAATTGGTCTTCCTTTGGGATCGATTTTCTACTAGGAGATCCCATAAAGATCCATTATACCATTCCCGACTATACTTACCACTTTCCATCATTATTCCCCTCCATTTTCTTATCTCTTGGGATTTTAGGGTGTATTGACCCAAGAAGGGGTTGTCCTTCATTTTATGGGAAGAAGGGGATGAAGGCCTAAAGGGAATGATGTTGGGTAAAATATAAAATCCTTGTATGAACCTTATAGATGCTTCGCCCAGGGATCACCCAAAAAATCAATGAAATGCTTATATTTGAGTAAAGGGGGCCCACAATATAATAAAGAATGCTTAAAAGGTTAGCTGGAGGATAGGAGGTCTCATCACGAGCCTACCTATCACGTCGATGAATATCTAGTGGTATGAAATTTCCATAATCTGGTCACCAAACCAAGGTAATGGCTCTCAGTTGCATGGGTGAGAGAAAAGGGGTATCATCACAAGCCAACCTTCTCATTTCCACTAGGTGTTTGTGGGTGACATTGCCATTATCTAGTCACCACGCTAGGGCAGTGACCTTCAACCTCTCCTTAAAATTATGAAAGAGTAAAAGAATGGCAATTAATGGGCTTGGAAAAAATGCATTATGGACGAAGGTACCACACAACCCTCTACAAAAGCACCCATGAATGAGACACTATGACCCCTTATATGTCATGAGCCATATTCCCATTGAGTCTTGACCCCAACCACTTCATCCACTTTACATGGATTAGAGAGTAATCTCTTGGAAACTCTCATTGACCTAGGGAAAGATCTACCTAATAGGACACCTCGTCAACCCTCCCATATTCAAGATTGACAAGTCACATAGTGGTTTTGAGAAATTAATTGTTTGATATAGTGATATTTGATGCACATGATTAGGTGGCTCATTTATTGATTTGATTTGCTTATCATGATGTTATGATTTGAGACCCTTGGAGGGCATGCTCATTTGTATTTGCAGGACTTAGTTGGTGGATAATTTTGGGAGAACAAGCCTAGCTTGGTTTTCCATGGGTCTACAAGCCCATAGGTCAGATGCCAAGGGTACACATGTTGGATCACAAAGATGAAATATTGAAGACCTAGAATATGATGTGGATGACCTAGCCCAACCCTCACATGCCAAACGATTTTCCCTATAGGGGAAAAACGTCTTCATTTTTATATTGATGTCATACTTGGAGGCTAGGGTTTGGTGGTGGTGTTGACACACTTTGACACATGGACGTTTTGAGGAGGATGAGGCCTTGGACATGAATATATTGCATAGATGCTTGGCATGTGGTCTTTGGAGGCCTACCATAGCTTCTCCAACACAGACGACTTGTCCCAAGTGGAAAAACATCCCCTAAAGGGGTGACATCCATGTAAAATTAGGGTTTTATTTGTGCAAAAGTGAAACTTTAAATGATTTTTTTAATATTACTTTGTTAAAGGGGGAAATATTAGGGTTTTTGACTGTTGGTCTTGTGGTTTACCCCTTAATATATGGACAAGTCACCTTAGTGACATTTTGTATAAATATGAGATCATAAGATCTCATTTGGACATAACTCTCCCTCTTGTTAGAGGACTTAGATCTGAAAGTTTCGCTACAATTCACTATATTTGTATCCTGTGCACTTGCTTATGGCTATCTCTTGTGAATGGTTGATGGAGGAGTGAGGTGATATTCTTGGAGGAATGATTTTTATTTTTTATGGTGGATTATCTCAGTATTTACGCCCCCACTCTAGTATCCATCATTTATTACTTAAAATTCATTGATGTTGCAAGGGTTTGTTTGAGGAAGTAAGAGGACTTACACCCCTCATTATCAAACCCTAACTAGCGATACTTTATTTTGGAATTAAGAGGATTTACACCCCCAAGGAAGTATCATATATAGTTCATTTATTTGACTCCATTAACCCAATATTAATGGCACTAGTCATCTATTTTTTGCATTGGAGATATAAAATCATTGCCTTGGGAAACATGAATTTTCATCTTTTGAAAGATCTCTTGCTTGAAGTTGGTTTGCTACATTGAGAGCAGTCTTCCCCTACTAGGGCGTCCCCTCTCTCCCACTACTTTACTTGTTGTTACAAACCCTAAAATACAACCATTAGGCATAATATATCCTAGATAGATAACTAATACTAACTCTTAAACTAGTCGTAGACTAACTCTTAAATTTTTATCATTTACTATACTAAATATGGTTCATATTTTGGGCTAACTATTGGCATATTTTGATGGTGTAATTCGCTGATATAAGTGACTGAAATATACATCCATAAGGCTGCAATTTTGTGCAGAAAATACATGTTTACAATARCCATCTTCTCTTGCCTCTTAAGTGCCATTTTTCATCCTATATTCATTGTTAATCTTGAAGTTGATTTTCTTAACTAGTTTAGATCTTTGTAAGATGATTTTAGATTCTTTATTTGCTGATATAAACTGTCATATAATGCTGCAAATTAGGGACAACAATATTAACTTGTTGATCCATACTAACATATATCATTGCAATTTGGATTTTCTTATGCGYCAGGTAGGTACAATCATCTGGAGAAATATTATACCTTTGGGGAAACAATCACTTGACTTACACAAAATCTATTCCCACATTTCACTCCATTTATATTTGACCTCTAGGGGTCTCCACTTCCATCTTTATCCATCCCCATCTCATTTCCCCTAGGGTCACTGGGATTGCCTCCCTAGAGTGACCTAGTCACCCTTGAAGTTTGGAACCTACATCGAGGTGACATTGGGTGTAGGATTCCCAAGTTGTAGCACTTGCTTTTGTGGTTGGGTCGAGATTTTCCCAACCTACAAATTGTGATATAACATTTTGGCATCGTTGTCAGGGATAATTTTGAATCCTTTTAGTTCCCTAATGATACTTTGGCAAGCTTCCCTCCCAAAGCCTCTATCCCTTACCTTGCTTGGTGACTCCATTGAAGAACGTTCCCTTTTCCACCCTTGATAAGTTTCTCTTGGAGCTTGTCTGACGACTCCACTTTCCACGAACCCACCTTTCCCTCTTTCCCCCTTTCCATCCTTTGATGAGCCTTAATCCCATCTTCTGACTCCATTGAGGTGTCCTTTCAGTCAATGGAAATATGGCACCATGGGATGAACCCCGATCCAAAAATGGTTATGCCTCGAAGAAGGAACTTTTACAGATGGAAAAGGAAAAGGCTACCAATAAAATTGTTGAGGAAATGATGAAACATAGACAAGAGTTATTTCTTACCAAGGAACTAGCCCTTGAGAATGAAGAAATAGTCGAAAACCGATATATGAAGAAGATTTCTCTGAATTTTCTCATGTTGAATATCAGGACGAGACATTTGATGAAGACATTCAGGACTTTGTTCCTCCTGCACATCAATAAGAGAACATGATGAATTGTATCCCTTTTGAAGATCTTGATGTCACTTTAATCCATGACTTTGGAAGTGAAGAAGAATTAGAGGACCCCTTGGATGCGACACACCTTTCTCAAAAAGGAAAATGAAGCACTTTACATTAAGAATCAAGCCTCATGTGATGAAGAGGAAATAGAGGAGAATGCCCATGAAGAGAAAAAATAATCTTGATGAAGTGCAACATGTTGAGGCATCATTTTCGTTTCTCTTGCTTGATGAGGATGAGGTCCTTCAAACTTTTTTCCCTCTTGTGCATGAAGATGAAGAAGTGATTAACCTTGATGATATAGATGATATTAAGCAAGACCTCTCTGACATGGTCGATATACACATTGAAAATTTTATACAGGTTGGGAGACGTAGATGGGATTTTGATAAAGACCCCATTTATGACATTGAGGGTATCTCTTTGGCAAAGGGATTTGAGTTGTCATCATCAAAAAATGGATCTTCAGACGTGTATGATTTAGATGTTTTGTAGCCCAGTGATGATATGATTACAGATTTGTTCCATCCCTTCAAGGATGATTTGTTGCAACATATTCAGAGTGATCTTCATTTTTCCCTCAATGCATACCCTTTTAAGGATGCAGATTTGTTTTATGAGAAATCCCAACCGTTGTGCTCATATTTTGAGGAATACCAGGACATCACCACCTCATAGCAGTCATAGGGTCATTCTTCAAAGATAAAGTATTTTCATCTTGGAAATTTCCATGGAGATTCACAGGGGGAGAGGCAGTGTTTTTCTATACATGATATTGTTCCTTACCTCTTACCTTCTTCTCCAAGAGATCAAGCATTATTCTTCTGATCTCTCATTTCCTCTCAGTCCTCGACAAGTAGTGATTCTTTATGCATGGATGAAGATGAGCCTCCGTTTACATATAGTATCCCATTTCATATATGGATTGATCAGTCTTGTGGCTACACTTTCAAGTAGGATGATCATGCAGATGGTTTCTCTTTCCGGCAGGATTTCCGCCCTCCCACCCATCTCCATGAAGTTTATTTCATGATAGATCATATATGTGTTTATGATCATGATTATTATATGATTGAATTATCTTTGTTGTTTTGCATGATTAAGCATAAGGGGAGACACTAGATATGATCCAATCCCTTTGTCTGATTTTTTTGCAGGCATAGGTCTACCAGGAGATGTTGTGTTTCTCATGCACTCTAAAACGGCATATGTCCCCAAGTAGGAGCTACATGTTATCCCCATTTAGTGGATAACTAAGTATATTATGCCTCGAGGCCCTCGGGTTGTATATATGGAGTGTCAGGAAGAATACATGACCAACAATACCCTTTTGCACAGTTGGAGACCCCTCTCACCACCACATATGGTCACATATTTCCAGATGGAATGCACCACATCAACTGGCTTCCAGAAGGTAGTGGGCATTGCTCTATGAGGTACAAGTCAGTATTATGGTGAGCATAATTTCAATATTTAAGCCAATTGAGTATGTTGTATCTTAGATTGCTCTAGATTTCATGATATATGCTTGGACATTATGCCTTTTTCCCTGATTCACCTTGGTTGTTGACATTGTGCCCTAGTAAGTGGTGTTCCTTGGGAATGGGTTTTTTACTAGGAAATCCCTTAAAGATCCATTATACCATTCCCGGCCATTCTTACCACTTTCCATCATTGTTCCCCTTCATTTTCTTATCTCTTTGGATTTTAGGGTGTATTGACCCAAGAAGGGTTTGTCCCTCATTCTATGGGAAGAAGGGGTTGAAGGCCCAGAGGGATTGATGTTGGGTAAAAGATAAAATCCTTGTATGAACCTTCTTGATGCTTCACCCAAGGATCACCCAAGAAATCATTGAAACACTTATCTTTGAGTAAAGGGGAACCAAAATATAATAAAGAATGCCTAAAAGGTTAGTTGAAGGATAGGAGGCCTCATCACGATCCGACCTATCACGTCCATGAATATCTAGTGGTATGACATTGCCATCATTTGGTCACCAAACCAGGGTAATGGATCTTTGTTGCATGGTTGAGAGAAAGGGGGTCTCATCACGAGCCAACCTTCTCATTTCCACTAAGTTTTTGTGGGTGAAATTGCCATTATCTAGTCACCATGCTAGCATAGTGACCTTCAACCTCTCCTTAAAATTATGAAAGAATAAAATAATGGAAATTAATGGGCTTGGAAAAAATGCATTGCAGACGAAGGTACCACACAACCCTCTACAAAGGAACCCATGAATGAGACAGTATGACCCCTTATATGTCATGATCCCTATTCCCATTGAGTCTTGACTCCAACCACTTCATCCACTTTACATGGATTAGAGAGGAATCTCTTGGAAACTCTCTTTGACCTAGGGAAATATCTACCCAATAGGACACCTCGTCAACCCTCCCATATTCAAGCTTGACAAGTCACATAGTGTCTTTGAGAAATTAATTGTTCAATATAGTGATCTTTGATGAACATGCTTAGGTGGATCATTTATTGATTGGATTCACTTATCATGATGTTATGACTTGAGATCCTTGAAATGCATGCTCATTTGTCTTTGCAGGACCTAGTTGGTGGATAGTTTTGGGAGAAGAAGCCTAGCTTGGGCTTCCATGGGGATACAATGCCAAATGTTGGATGCCATGGGTCCACATGCCAGATCACATAGATGAAATATTGAATAAAAAGAAGATGATATGGAATACCTAGCCCATCCCTCGCATGCCAAACAATTTTCCCAGGAGGGGAAAAACGTCTTCTTTTTTAGCTTGACGTCATACTTGGGGGCTAGGGTTTGGTGGTGGTGTTGTCACACTTTCACACATGGATGTTTTGAGGAGGATGAGGCCTCGGCCATGAGGAGATTGCATATATGCTTGACATGTGGTCTTTGTAGGCCTACCATAGCTTCTCCAACACCAACAACTTGTCCCAAGTGGGAAAACGTCCCCTAAAGGGGTGATGTTCATGTAAAATTAGGGTTTTATTTGTGCAAAAGTGAAACTTTAAATGAATTGTTTAATATTACTTTGTTAAAGGGGGGAATATTAGGGTTGTTGACCCCTAGTCTTGTGATTTACCCCTTACTATATGGACAAGTCACCTTAGTGACATTTTGTATAAATAAGAGATCATAAGATCTCATTTGGACATAACTCTCCCTCTTGTGAGAGGACTTGGGTCTGAAATTTTCTCTACAATTGGCTATATTTGTCTCTTGTGCACTTGTTTATGGATAACTCTTGTGAATGGTTGATGGAGGAGTGAGGCACTATTCTTGGAGGAATACTTTTCATCTTTTATGGTGGATTATTTAGCAACTTTCTTGATTTTAGTATGGTCTTTTACTCTTATGCTATCATTTTTTCAAGTCAAGGATTGTTGTGCTAGGAAATAAGTGGGAAGTAAAAGTATTTAGACCCCCACTCTAGCCTCCATCATTTATTGCTTAAAATTCATTGATGTTGCAAGGGTTTGTTTGAGGAAGAGGATTTACAACCCTCATTCTCAAACCCTAACTAGAGATACTTTCCTTGGGATGTAAGAGGATTTACACCCTCAAGGAAGTAGCGTCTCTAGTTCATTTATTTGATTATATTAACCCAATATTAAAGGCACTAGTCATCTATTTTTTTCACTAGAGATATAAACTCATTGCCTTGGGAAACATGAATTTTCATCTTTTGAAATATCTCTTGCTTGAAGTTGGTTTGCTACAATGAGAGGATTCTTCCCCTAATAGGGTGTCCCCTCTCTTCAAATACCTTAATTGTTGTTAATAACCCTAACCTACAGCCATTAGGGCTTATCTAACCTAGATAGATGACTAATCCTAACTCATAAACTAGCCCTAGACTAACTCTTAAATTTGCTCATTTACTTTACTAACTAGGGCGCATATTTTGGGCTAACTGTTGGCATATTTTGATGGTGTAATTAGATGATATAAGTGATTGAAAGATACAGCCATAAGGCCGCAATTTTATTCAGAAAATACATGTTTACAACATCCATCTTCTCTTGCCCCTTAAGTGCCATTTTTTAGCCTATATTCATTGCTAATCTTGATATTGATTTGCTTAACTAGTTTAGATCTTTGTAAGATGATTTTAGATGCTTTATTTTATGATAGAAATTGTCATCTACTGCTGAAAATTAGGGACATCAATATTAAATTTCTGATCCATACTATCATATATCATTTCAAGTTAGATTTTCTTGTGTCTCAGGAAGGTACAATCATTTGGAGAAGTACTATACCTTTGGGGAAATAATCACTTGAATTACAAGGCATCTCTTCCCACATTTCACTCCATTTATATTTTACCTCAAGGAGTCTCCACTTACATATCTATCCATCCCCATCTCATTCCCCCTAGGGTCACCGGGATCACCCCCCTAGAGTGACCTAGTCACCCTTGAAGTGCGAGACCTACATTGAGGTGACATTGGGCGTAGGATTCCCAAGTTGTAGAACTTTATTTTTGTGGTTGGGTCAGGCTTTGCCCAACCTACAACTTGTGCTATAACAAGATTGTTTGCTAAATGGGGCATCGATTTCACCATGGATCACATTTCTGCAATATCATGATGACAAAATTATCTACTCTGCTGCATTTTGACCAAGAACACTCATCTCCCTATTACCCTCAAGAAAATGGTCAAGTCGAGTCCATCAATAAGTTACTCAAAACAATGCTCCAAAGAATGATCGGAAAACATAAAACCAATTGCCATTGAATGTTACTCCTAGCCTTATGGGCATATCATACCTCTACCAAAACTGCCACCAACTTCACACCATTCCAACTTATTTATGGCTTGAAGGCAGTTTTACTCATCGAATGTGAAATCCCTTCCCTCAAAAGCTAGTTGTTGAACTCCTTCCTAACACTTCTGTTGAAGAAGAACATATCCTATATTTATCCCACTTTGATGAGTGGTGTCGTGAATCCATCATGGCCGATGAGTCTCACCAAAAGCGCGTCAAACACCAATACAATAAAAAAAAAGCCCTCGAACCTTCTCGAAAGGCGATTTAGTTTTGGTCTACAACCAAGACCATGACAATTTAGGTACGGGTAAGTTCGAACTTTTATGGAATGGCCCCTATATAATTAAAAGAGTTCTTAAAAAGAGGAACCTATGATCTAACAAACTATCAAGGCAATTTTTTATCAAATCCCTGCAACATGCTCTATTTGAAAAAATACTATGCATAAGCCTTGCGCTATTTAGTGATTTTGTACCATATGTATTATAGTGTGCTATGATTGATTTTATTTTTCCCTTAGTGTGACATTCTTTTTCAATCTACTTTTCATGCCTAATGCTTTAGTTGCAGATGTCATCGTTTCCCTCACCTTGTATTAGATATGCAGATGGAGCTAGTCGCACCTCTTAGAATATCGCTTTCGTTGCCTGGGTAATCATTTCACCCACCAATGACATAGTAAGATATGGGGCCATATATCTCGGCCCTGCAACAAATAATGTTACGGAATATAGTGTCGTCATTAAACTTCTGATCGAAGAATCTGCTTTGGGCATACGCCACTTGATAGTGTGCCTAGATTTCGAGCCCATCGTTTCACAAATTAACTCGACTTATTCTATTCAACATCCTATACTTTTTCATAAATATTTGAGGGTACGAGTCTTGAAACGATTATTTCATTTTATCTCTTATGAACATAATATACCAAGACAATTCAATTCTTTAGTTGATTCACTGGAAAATTTTGTTTTGAATTGGTATCTACTTCATTAAAAAAAACCACATTCAACATTCATTGTGTAAATCACTATACACATCATCAATTACATATACATAAGAAGAAATAACAAAGCCATATGTCCACACACACACACACACATATAAAGTGTGTTCAAAACACATTCAAAACAAGTATAACTTAACAAAATTGGGTTATACGCCCATACATCCACAAAACAAATATGCATCAAAGTCCATCAAACTAAAAATCAATAATCTTCACGAGGGGCCCTATAGTCATTATAGAATATCACAACTCTCCCGACCTTCTGCAGAAGGTTCCTGAATCGATTCCCCACACCAACCACATTCCTTTGCATACACAGAGGTATGTCATCCATGTGTGGCACTGGAATCCCAATAGTCAAGTGCTCGGGATTTTCCTCGAGATCCTATGATAGCTCTGCATCGACCCCTCTACCTTATTGTTCTCTTCCAACACCTAGTTTCTCTCCTCGCCTATACAAAGGAAACATGCCCACCGAACCATGGGTGATTTTAAGGATGGAAATTTATACTAAAATGTAGAAACATGGGCTAATATTACTAGTCCTTAATATGCAAAATGTAAAATGTGTCTTGATAGTTTTGTAAAAATATTCAAATTTTATAAGGATATTATATAGTTTCTATAAACTTTTGACAATTTTAAAGGTTAAATAATTTTATTCTATGGAATTTGGGCAAATCCTTTTTAGAAAAAATGGAAATTGGCGAATCTTTTTTTGGGAAAAACCATTGAAAATTAGCCCATTTGCGAAATTTAGCCCCTAAAATCATCTATGCATAGAACGTACTAGTGCACAATATACACATCAAAAACTATTTGTTATGTTACACACAAAAATATTTATATATAAAAAAATCACAAAAACATCAAAAATACCAAAAATACTGCAAATTTATCTTTCTTACCAAGCTCATCGTTGAACCTTTCCCCCTCGAGGAGAACCATATCAATATCATCACGATATTCGACTCCATGATATGCGTAATAATCCACCGCCACTATTTGTCGATCCCACCATCAAATTTTTTTGCATCAAACTGAAATTGTGTCCTCCCCCCCCCCCTCTTGAGTCGAGACAACATATCTATCCATTTCTTCATCATTGGATCCCTGACCCCAACCTATGGCACTACATTCCATGGACATGATGTCGGAACCTGCTCAAAGAATAAATATAACAATATGGATCCATAGCCAAATTGTTTTTATCCTACCAACCAACATTTGGTCAGTTTCTCCTTCATATTTTCCAGAACTGTTGCACACAAATTGTACATCGTAGGAGATAAACACATCACTGCATAATCGACCTGGATCCTTGAATCCAAGTGAGGCCTAGTACTCCTTTTCACCCATGTAATGGTGAACAAGACAATGCGTAAGTTAAGGCCCATCACCTAAATGATCGGCATCTTATTGCTACTCTTCTACATCCCAGGGTGACAATAATGTGCCACATAATCATCTACTCTCTCTGCAGCTCCTCTTTTTCCACCCACCAACACCACTGTCGCACCATGATGGGACAATCCCGTTAGGATCCATATTTAATGTCAATATTTGATCCCATACAATGAAGTGTTTCCTTTTTGGATCCCACATATTCACCAAAGTCTGTAGCATAGTTGGTTGGGCCTGCATGTTTTGACACAAGAAAATTTTCAACAACCCACAGTTCCGCAAAGCATCAAGAGTGGGCGGATCATCCATAGAAGCTATTATGAACATAAATATATATATAAAGTAGATATTAATAAGATAATTATTAATAATGAAAGGACATGTCTCAAAGGACATGTCTATTGGTAAAGTGCACCCCTGCGTGGGTATATAAGCAAGCCCCCAATGTTCATTGTAATCGTCATTATTCATTCATATACATTTTATTACTCAATATATTATTTATTTGTATGGATTATAACCTATTGTCCTATTTACATTGGAAGTTTACATAATTGAAGTTTACATTGGAAGTTTACATTGTAGCGCACACAAAAAATACAACGGGTATGCCAAATCTACTTCGGGCACCTCCAATTAATAGATTTGAGCTTCACCAATCCCTCATTTTTTTCTTCTCGACCCTCTGAAGAATTTTATTATGACCTAAACATGAGTATTGAAGTTAGGGGACGGGTTTAATAAATCGGGTCGTTGTACGCGTGGCTGTACAAACCAACGTTTTTTGAAGACTGCAATTGTTTTTGAAGTAATTAGCCGGCGTGGAATAAACGAAGAAGGGACACTCACAAAAACATAAACCTTCGTGACCATACCTAAAGGAAGGAAAATGAAATATAGCCTAGTGGGAACTCTACCAATTTGAATCACAAGTTGCAACTTCTAATTAAAGACTTATAATTGAATTCGTGTGGAAGGTAGCCTATCGATATTTAATAAAGTGGACAATACAAACACGTTGTTTATTTAATAAAGTATACAAGACCGAAAAAGTGGTTGTGTATTAGATAAATTAAAGCATATTTGAAGTATAAAAAATCATGAAGTTCATATATTAAACTTTATAAATGTGACTTCCCAGGTTAAAGTTTATTAAAATTTAAGTTCCCATTCAGAGTTATATAAAGAAAAAGGCAAATTCAAAGTTAAGAAAGGATTATTCAAAGTTATAAAAAAAGGGAGGGTTGATTTGAAGTTAGAAGAAGATTATTCGAAGTGTATTTAATATCTATTTCTATTTCTAAGTTGAAGTATTAAAAACTGGGAAAGTGGATACATTATCATATTCTAAAAATCAGCCATATAACTTTTAAGGAAAAGAATAAAAAAGAAAAAAAAAAAGTGAAAAGTGAATATATTATTACTATATTATTAAGATAAATTTTAAGAAAAAGATTAAAAAAAAAAGTGACTAAGTGAATATATTATTATATTTTAAAAATCAGTTATATAATTTTAAGAAAAGAAATAAAAAAGGAAAAAGTTCATATATATATATAGAGAGAGAGAATTATTATTATTAGTGGAAACAAACCATTTGAAAAAAACAAAAGATCATTTAATTGTAACTCAAAAAAATGGAGTTCAGAGTTACAAGGAAAGCTAAGTAATTAATATTATCAAGGTTTTTCAAGGATATATATATATATATATATATATATATATATATATATATATATATATATATATATATATNAATATATATATATATATATATATATATATATATATATATATATATATATATATATATATATGGATATTCATTAATCCTTTTTATAAGCGAGGAAAAAGGAAAAGTTCAATTTTAAAGGATTATTGAAGTGCTTATTAGTGTTAAGTGGTACCCCACACTTGGTACATCCAGTTTAATTATTGAAGGTGTATTATAAAAATAATCATAAAAGTAATCATAAGGCCATATTCAAGATTATAAAAAGTACAATTCTGAAAATGGAAGGAGGAAGATTTTCTTATGAAGGTTGTCCAATCGTATGTTACGGCTTTTCGACATTAAAGAGCAGTATTCAAGGAAGAGAAGTTAACATCCTTATCAACTTAGACTATAATTAAAATTACATTAATATTGATTTAGCAAATCAATTATTAATTCAAGAGCTGAATATAATTGAAAAGAAAGATATTTTTCAAATTAAGGATTTACAAGTGGCGGTTAATGAATATGAATATATATCTTAATTCTATGTTACAACTATGTATAGAGAAGAAATCAACATCATTATCGGGCTACCCTGGTTTAAAAATCTAGCTACTTTCATATTAAACATGGAGAAAAAGTTTGTGACATTTCCTTATAAGGAGAAGATGATAGCATTACAAGACACTACATCAGAGCCAGATTCGGTAACACTAAAAGACTTTAACCATATCTCAGAAGTAATACTTCATGAAAATAAAAAAAAAACAATGCAAAGAATGCAAAAAGAATTTGATGAATTTATCAAGGATAAAAACAAATACATTTCTTGCTTAAAAGGCCACAATAAAAAATTAATTATCTAAATCAAGAAGGTTAAGGTTACAAAGCAATATGGAAAAAAATAGAACAAGAAAAGAAGGATCTCGAAAAATAATTCAAGAAGAACGTCACAGAGAAAGAAGAAGAAAATGCTCGTTTGAAGAACCTTAATCAGGAGTTACTAGAACAAATCAGAAAGTTGAAAGAAGAGAAACTTGAAAATCTAGACATTAAATATATCAACAAATCAGGTGATGAAGAAAGTACCACTCAAGAAGCTACAAAATAAACTAAAAGAAAGACAACATCAGATGTCAAAGTACAAATGATGGAAGATCCAAATATACTTACTGATCAAAATTCAGCCATTAACAAGGAAACATTGGTGCATGAAGAAAATCATATATCAAAGTCAAAAGAAGAAAATGCTACAAGTATGATAAAGGGAAATAATGTCATGAGAACTCCCTATAAATGTTAAAATCATAAGAGTATATATATTAACCAGTTAGAATATCAATATTATCCAAGACGAGAACCCTATAGACACCCAATTTCGTAGAAGATCGAACTAGGGTGGGCAGACTCTTTCAAAATTCGACGATTCTACTCAGCGCTTTGTCACTCATATCATTTGGTATCGTCAACTACAACAACTCCCAAAACAGTGGATGAGAGGACATTACAAGTCAAAGAAAAATTCATTAATACTTTCATTAATATGCTTTGAGGACAAAGCATTTTTAAGGGGAAGGCTATGTTATGAACATAAATATACATATAAAGTAGATATTAATAAGATGATGATTAAATAATAATTATTAATTATGAAAGGACATGTAGATTGGTAAAGGGCACCCTTGCGTGGGTATACAAGCAAGCCCCCATTGTTCATTATATTCATCATTACTCATTCATATACTTTTTATTACTCAATATATTATTTGCCTGTATGGATTATAACCTACTGTCCTATTTACATTGGAAGTTTACATAACTGAACCAGTTGGTTCATCGTAGCATCATTGTCATTCAACTCATGCTCACATTCCCTCCACTCCAACATTGTGCCCACACCTTCCAAAGACACCACAAAATCCTGTTAGAACCCAATCAAAAAAACAAATTCATAAAAAATTTGCAAAACATGCCAAAAATCCACTCGGTCGCACCCCTCTTTGGTACACAAAGCGACCGGTCGCGACCATATTTCTTGGTCGCACCCTAGATATGTCTTGAGAGTGGCCAGTCACCCTCTCCTGCACAACATAGAGAAACCAAATCATTTGGTCTCCCCCCCAAAGAAGACCAAACACGACCATGCACTCTTAAAAAATGTGTGGCTTGCCACAAACAAAAGATAGAATGAAATGCAAAACTGAAATATGGGTTTTCTAAGTTAGGACCCAACCTCTCACTTGGTGACTGAAGGTTGCAAGATCTGTGGCTCTAATCTCTGCAATCGCTACTCCAAATTTTTTCAAGTAAAGGGCTCTTTAATTTTTCACAAAGGTAAACAACTAAAATGAGGTAAAAACTCTCCTTTTTACTCCATATGTGGCTTCATTTTAACCCTTTTCACACTAGAACTAACTCATTTTCTTCATTTTTTTGACATTTATATTTTTTCTTACTCTTGGAACCACATACTAATCAATTTTTTTTCAGGAACATTATCAATATAAACTATCAAACCATTATACAGAGTTTTGTTTAAGCTATTTTATACTATTTAAATAAGAAAAGATCGTCGAGTATGCTTGTCTTTTCACGTTCATTTCATGGGTTTGAAAAGAAATCCACCTGGTATACGTTTACCCCATTTTCAGGCTAGACAGATTATTTACGAAAAATGACCTCATCATGGAGAACTCTTTAATCTCTTTTCGAACTCGTTAAAAAACAAAAATATTGTCCAGCGATCTTGTTGTCTTTCACGCTCGTTAAAGTGAATTAGAAAGTACATTTGTTGAGAGATATTTTATCTCTTTTTTGGTCTCATAAGAAAATTTATGAAAAAGGAACACCCTATCCATTGTAGTTAGGAGAGTTATCCTAGGTATCGTTTTATAATTTTTCGAACCGCAAAGACTAATTTTACGAAAAAGTTCCTTATGGAGTTTTCTTTACGACCTTTTTAGACTCTCTAAACATGAAAATGCCATAAATGTTACCGTCTTTGGACTTGTTAAACTTTTCAACGAAGGACCCACACATGGGACTGAACCCCTCCTTCTTCGGGTTCGTTAATAATATGTTGAGGTAATCATCACTAGATGAGCTATATCGAGCATCTGTTATCCTCCTCCAACTCATAAAACTAGAAAGAGGTACTCATCAATCATGGTGGGAATTTTTAGAGGGTATTTTCATCTTGTTATCTTCATTATATGGAAGCTATCACTACTTTGAGTCTCCCTTAAACAACACACCTATTCTATCATCGCATATAATAGTCGGGTCATCCATTCTCTCTCATTGACCACAATTCCCATCATTGTGTCATGTTACACTCATCGGTCCATGACCATTCATTATGGTATTCATCTATGTTAATGTTGTCGATTCAAGCCATTTGTCGTGCATACTTGTTCAAGGAAATTTTCTATGTGTCAACCCCCTGTAGTCCTTTTCTTCCCCTCTACCAACCATCCATGTGTCAGCTGTGCTCCCTTGTTTTGATCTTCAAGCCATCTATCTTGTTTTGTGTCGATTGATGGGGGATATATCAAGGCCCTCCTTTGACGGATTTCACCCTATTGACTACAACTCATTATCTAGGACTGAAATCTAGAAACCCATCAATACCCTAGGACTTGCAAACATCAGTGGCATGTCTCATTGCATTTCTTCAGTGGGTTTACATCATTGTATCATGTCGAATGAATCTACGAGTGTTCGATGTCAAATGATTTATTCACACTTAGTAGATTGCACTTGGTATCTTGGGTTCCATCATCATCATTGGTGGATTCCCTCACGTCTGTTAACGGTATCCATTAATGACCGATAATCAAACGGTTTCTGCCATGCTCAACTTGAGCTCCTTTATTTGCATGTCGTAGATTCATACCATTCGGATGTAGGATGAAGACCTTGGGAAATATCACATTCATGTTTGATGCTTTTCCTTCCCAAGTTGTGATGGACAATATTCATGAGCACTTCATTGATCGCTCTATTCTTGAGTCATTTCACTGATTTGTATATTGTGACATAGATCCACCTTTGTACTTGGTTGTGTCTATTCTTTCACTTGTGTCTTGCATGGATCCACCATGTATGTTATCATGGTCGTTCCCTCGTTTGTTACGTCATGCATGGATCTGCAGTGTAATTTGTTGATTTTTGAATAGGCAAGGATTAAGCATGAAGTTCATTCCATTTTAGAATTTTACTTAAACCATAAACAATTTTTTGCAACAACCAATATCACAAGAAGAAACACCATGCACAAGTACATAAGAAGTATCCATCAAGCTTGAGGTAAGAGACTCCAAACACACCCTCTGTGTTAAGTTCATTTTGTTGATTTTTCAATAAGCAAGGTTTAAGCATGAAGTTCATTCCATTTTATCATTTTACTTAAACCATAAACAATTGTGTTGCAGCAACCAAGATCACAAGAAGAAACACCATGCACAAGTACACAAGAAGTATCCTGGGAAACCCTTCTCAACAAGGGAATAAAACCCAGCCAATCCTTTGCTATGTTCTTCAAGAGAAAGACCTCCACCACCATAAAAACCTAACACACAAAAGGGTGCTTACAAACCCTAGAAGATTAGCACCCAAGAGAGGTGTGCACTTTTCCCAAGAAGAAGTACTTATTGAAATTTTGAACTCACACTTATGATATGATTCCTCAATGGGGAATTTACCTTTACTTATATTACACTGAACATGTCAACATAAGTGTCTATTGGAACAACAGGGTCGACCTTAGTAACTTATAATATAATTAATAATTACCATATTAATTATCTTTTACATTAATTATCTTTTATATTAAGGTGGAGCTGACCTGTACCCTTTACATAACAATTAGGGTTACAGGTAAGTCTCACTCTTGAACAATATAGTAAGGGATATTATCCACCCACTAGTGCTCAGCCACTAGGGGCACATCCATAGGGATGTCCACATCTCTATCTCACTATGCCTCACAGGAGAACCACACTCACTAGTTCTCAACCACTAGGACCTGTGCTCATCCACAGGAACGTCCAACTCAACAGATCTTTTTTTCCATTGCATTACATAGGAGAGTCATCTAGATTTCATCATCTCAACTCTATACTCAGAGGAGGCTAATACATCGTTTCATCTCTATCTCAGAATGATGCACCCAGCTCATGGGATTTCACACGTTCACTTGTGATCAACCATAGGCACGTCTAACTCAACAAATATTCTTTCTCACTATGTTACACAAAGAATCATCTGGAGTTCATCTCAACTCTCTGTAAGGAGGAGGCGAACACAACGTTCCAGTTCTATCTCATATAGGAACCACACGCCCATCTCAGGGGCTCTCCCTCAGGTCTGTGTCATGGAGGATGTCTCACGCAAATGTAATCATCAACATAATTATGGCGGCTATTCTATTATCTCTCTTACCAAGCATGGGTATGCCCGCCTTGGGGATGTTCTTTATGCAGAACTGACATTGCTCTCTTTTGAGTTTCATTTTCCCAAGGCTCTGTGACTTTTATTGGTAAATTATTTTTTCCATAAGACACCTCTTATGACCTCTGACTTTAGGGGGCATTTGTTATAGAGTTATTGACCCCCTAACTATTGAGCCATCATCTCCTACATATTACCTATCCAATTAAACAACTTTCATCACTTCTTCCCTGAGTTTCCTACCTAATTTCCACTTGGTCTCTCTTTTCCTTCATTAAGGGTGCGACCAATAGGTTTTGTTGCCCTTTCTGGCCTACCAGGGAGTGACCATTTGCTCTGTCTGTGTGTCTAGGGAGTGATCGAGCCTATAAACTCCCATTTTTGGACTTGATTGCAATGGATGACACCTTCCACTAATTTCTCAGGGTTTAGTCATGAGAAGGCTTCCATTATGAGATCTAGGATCTTATCCTAATAACCATATGGCCTTATCCATAAAGCTCTATAAAAACCAAACGATTCTCATGGGAATGGAGAGGAAAAGAAATAGTAAAATTATGTTGCTACTTTGGCTACCATATTTGGGCAAGGAACTTGGAAAGATATTGTTGCATCATATTCTCCATTTCTAAGTTGTAATGTTGTTTTAGTAATTAATAGAAGGTGTATTGGACATTTCCCTCTATTCAATTCTCTATTTTCTTGCATGTATTCATTTGGATAAACTTAATAGAGTTATGTGTTATAGCCTATTAGTAAATTTATCATTGATTTGTATGCATCTACTTTGATCTTGGAAAGGATATTGTTTTATTGTGTGCAGATCAATGTCTCTTGGAACATAAATAATCTTCAAAAAAGAAACCAACCAGGAGCGTGCATGGACAACCTTCGAAAATCGGGTATGTTTCCACATTACAAAGACTCCTAGTTACCTTTCACATGTAAATAAAACTTTGAAACTCCAATAGATTACATTTCTATCTCTGTCTTAGGTATAGGAATAACCTAAGGGCGCTCATCTATTGCAGGGCTCAAAATCCCTACAACGCCAAGGCATCAATTCTGGCCAATCTAATTCATTGAGGAATCTACTTGAACTTTTTGTGGTTTTGTCGAAGAGTGCATTTACTAGTCGATGTAGGAGTATTGCAAGTTTCACTCCAACCCTTATTGCATTGCAGATTATGAATAAAACTCCGTAGAAAGGCATGTAGTTTGTGTACGTCATGCCTCCAAAGACAAAATATATTGTTTTCTTTTTGCGTTTTGTGCTATTATGTTGAAGAAATCGAACAGTGATAAAGTATTTGACAATATTCTTCCATGATAATCTCAAAATATATGGGTTCTTTTGTAAATGCAGAAGTTATTAGCATTTGAAGTCACACTATTACATGCTCTCATTTATGAGAATGCATTTAGAGATCTTTATTGAATCATTACGTGGAATGTAGAGTGTAATATTCGGCCATATTGCTGCAAGGAAATTCAAGAGTAATAACAAATTCCACTGAAATACCCATAGACCTATAAACCTCCAAAAAGTTCTCAAAAACCTAAATTAACAAAAAAAAAAAAAGACTAAAATACTTATAAATATAAACTACATTGCAAATTTTTCGAGAAATGAATTATATTTTGTCATTTATTGCATTCTTGACACTCTAATCCTTTTAAAATATGTTCATGTAATATAACATCCATAAGAGGAAACACGATAATAAAATTTCAATTGTTGACGTTGGGGAGTTATATTTCAATTAGATGCCTAATGTTGGATTAGCTTAAAAGTTTCCATTGTTGATACACAACGAATTCTATTTCAATTAGATACCTAATGTTAGATTAGCTTTAAAAAATCTTGGTTCTAACTCAACTTGTCATCTATGGATCCTAAATCTTGGTTCTAACTCAACTTGTCATCTATGGATCCTAGTTCACTGTTGAATCTTTTGTGAAAACGACGCAGTTTAGAAGTTTCAAAGTTATTGGTATGTCATTTACCTTCTTCTAGGTCTCTAAATAATAGCTAACATCTCCACCTTCCCTATTATGTGTTCATGTAGTAATTTAGTGTTGTCTCCACTTTTAATACCTATCCAATCCATATTAAGTGTTTTTTTAGTTTTTAGTTTTTTAGACTAGGGGGTTAGTAAGTGATTAGAGTGACTTGGGATAGGATTGGAATCGAACAAGTTGGCTACAACTATACCCCCTATGAAATATGCAATAGCCCGCAAGTTACATATACTAGAAACTTGTGACTTGGCTTATTACTTGGCTTAAGGTAGAGACATCCCTATAACTATGAGGTTCCTACATTTCTAGCTAAACCACTTGTGCCAACATGTCGTGGGGGTTGGAACTCAAGTGGGAAGGTTGAAAAGATTCATCTTGATCGATAGAGCTATTACATTGAATTTTGCAATACTATTTGAGGTATGTTGTTCACCTTCTTTGAATGACTTGATGAATTTTCCATTTTGTGCTCTCATGTTTCCTCTCTAGTGTTGATGTATTTGGTAGCATCGGACATGTACTTCCACATTTATCTTGGTGTCTAGCATGTGGAAGTCGTCACTAATACCTCTAGGGACTTAGGGAATTTACTTTAATTGAGTAATAATTAAAGTGAGTGACATTTTCTAGTTAATGGAGTTTAATTAAGTTAAATGTCTAAGTTTTTGGCATTAGTAACTTAAGTGAGTTAATTAAATCCTAGAAATTAGATCTAAAGTGAAGGATATATTTTAATCTCATCCTTTGATCACTTTGGAGATCTAGGGTTAATTCAACATTATAAAAGGCATCCTAAGTGAGAGGATGAGACACACAAAAAGTACATTGGAGAAAATAAGGACTCTTTGCTCATGTTCTTGTGTCACGCATAGGATGAGTGAGTGGCTTAGGGAATTTACTTTAATTGAGTAATAATTAAAGTGACTGACATTTTCTAATTAATGGAGTTTAATTAAGTTAAATGCCTAAGTTTTTGGCATTAGTAACTTAAGTGAATTAATTAAATCCTAGAAATTAGATCTAAAGTGAAGGATAGATTTTAATCTCAGACTTTGATCACTTTGGAGATCTAGGGTTTTGGATTTAGGGTTAATTCAACATTATAAAAGGCATCCTAAGTGAGAGGATGAGACATACAAAAAGTACATTGGAGAAAAGAAGGACTCTTTGCTCATGTGCTTGTGTCATGCATAGGATGAGTGAGTGAGATCTCATTGATTTGGTGGAGAAGGACATTTCATCCAAGTGTGCAAGGGAAGTCGTTGAGGAAAGGAGAAAAGGGGAAACAAAGGAGTAGAAGCTAGGTTTGATAGGATAGGCTATTTTTTTGTATTAGGATGGGATCCTCATATTTTATATCAATAAAATCAACACGGTATTGGTTTCCCCTTAAGGGTTTTTCCAGGGGTAATTTAACTAAAAGTATCGTGTGCAATATGTATGGTTTCATTATTTATGCTTTCACTGCAATGTTTGGTTAAGTAAATCAGTTGTGATTTTATTCAATAAGTGATTTATTTGTAATTATCTACCAGGTGTCGGGTAACATGGTATAAGAGTCAGGACTATGAGGTTATGAAGGAAAAATAGATTTGCACAGGTGAAGTTATTTTGCAGCGCAATTTTTTTTATTTTGCAGGCTATGGGGTTTGAAATTAAGAAAAAAAGAAGAGAGGTAGTTACGTCAGTGAAATCTCAAGTGGAGGAGTTTTTCAAGAAGTTTGAACATGAGTTCTTACTTTTTCCCATCTTTCCTCAAGCACATGGCTACTAGATAGTGGATCCACATGTCATATGACAGGAGCAAGGGAGTTGTTTGAGATCTTCACAAAGTCAGACTCAAACATGTATGTGGAACTTGGTGTGGGCACCAAGAATGTAGTAAAGGGATTTGGGATAGTACCATTCCAAATAAATTCAGGAGGCATGTTGAGAGTGATGGGCGTGTTATGGGTGTCAGAACTTAGAAGGAGTGTGCTCTTAGTCTCAATGATTGAGAATAAGGGCTTTGATGTACTATTCCTGGATGGATAGGTGTTGATAAAGCCTAGAGTATCTAGCTCATACACATAAGTTTTTCTTGGAGTTAGAGAGAGAAACTTGTATAGGCTAAAGGGATAGCCTATGCGAGAAATGGAAGGCAACAAAGTGGCAGAGAACAAGGAGAAAATAGCTCCAAAGGTTGAGCAGCTCAGAGGGAGTCATCCTTCAAGTGGGAATGAGTAGCTTTCCAAGTCTGTCAAGAAGGAGTCATGGTACAAGATGGCCATGTAGAATACTCAGGAGCAGGAGGCTTCTAGGATCATGTCCAAAGGCACCAAGTATTTGAGCAAGGGTTCGAGCAAGATAGCAGGGATAACTTTCTATTCATAGAGAGCAGTTGATCAGGTGGATTGGAGAGAAGATATGGTAGTAGATATGATAGCGAAGACAGAGCCATCTCTAGGTGGTAGAAGTACCTTGCTCGCTAAGAGGGAGTGTTGATGTTTTTGGTAGCATCAAAAATTTACTTCCACATTGGCTTGGTGTATATCATGTGGAAGTCGTCACTAATACCTCTTAGTACTAGGGAATTTACTTTAATTGAGGAATAATTAAAGTGAGTGACCTTTTAGAATTAATGGAGTTTATTTAAGTTAAATTCATAAGTCTTTGCCATTAGTAACTTAAGTGAGTTAATTAAATCCTAGCCATTAGATCTAAAGTGAAGGACAGATTTAATCTCAACCTTCGATCACTTTGGATATCTATGGTTTTGGATTTAAGGTTAATTCAACATTATAAAAGGTAGCCTAAGTGAGAGGATGAGACACACAGAAAGTACATTGGAGAAAAGAAGGAATTTTTTCTCACGTGTTTGTGTCACACACAAGGTAAGTGAGTGAGATCTCATTGATTGGGTGGAGGACATTACATCCAAGTGTGCAAAGGCAGAGGCTGAGGAAAGGCACAAAGGGGAAACAAAGGAGTAGCAACTAGGTTTGATAGGCTAGGCTATTTTGATTTATTTTATTTTCCTGAGGTGGGCCATTATCCCAGGACAAGAGCCCAATATTTTATATAAATAAAATCAATAAGGTATTGGCTTTCCCTTAGGAGTTTTTCCAGGGCTAATTTACCCAAAAATCTCATGTGTAATGTGTATGGTTTCATTATTCATGTGTATGTTATATATTTGGTTAAATAAATCAATTGTGATTTTATTCAATAAGTGATTGATTTGGAATTAATTATCGGGTGTTGGGTTTAAGAAATTAACATCTATCCTATTCTCACTAGGGAACCTTTTTATACTCCATTAAAACTCCACAAATTTCAATCTCCACACAAAAATTCTCCATTCTTTAGCCAAAGGGTATCACAAATTGTGAAATTCCCTTGTCATATATGTTTCAAAGTATATCAAGAGCATCTCCAAGCAGTACGGTTTTTCAGTCCTAAAATTATTTTTTATGAAAACAAGACTTATTTATATGCCTTATGGGTGACTATTCTTATAGTGAATTGCAACAAATTGAACTTGAAGTACCACAAATGATTGAAAATTCTTGTTCCAAAATTTGAGGAGATTCACAGTGACTGATCCATTTAATGTTTGGTTGCCTAGGAGCCCTAGAAACAATAACTTTTATGCTTTTCCACAAAGTCCTTACTTATGAACATGCATAGAATAATTTTCATATTAGATTTGCATAGCAGGTAAACGATTCATATATCAAATATTTGAAGTTTGTTCTTAGTTGGGTTTATGATTTATAGAAATTTTCCATGCAACGTATACCATACGAAATTGGGATTTAAATCCTTTTGTGACTTCAAGATAATGTTTCATTTTCTTTGGCCCTTCTGGGAATAAGAAAGACACTCTAAGTTGTTTTTTGTTCTATTCAAATTTAATTTTGATGTATGTCAGGTTTGGACACTATTTCCATAATTGTTTGATGAAATAACTTTTAGATCAATGCTCTAGAGAAACACTAGGTAGTTATGTTTGTAACTCGTCTCCCACCCCCCTACCCCAAAGAGAACAAGGAAAAGATAGAACAAGGAAAATAATAAAACAAAATGCAAGACAAAATTTTCATTGCTCTTCCTGCTCAACACTCTTTGTTTATTTCTTATTAGTGTAAGATTTTACTTTTTATTATTTGTTTTTTTCTTTCTTTCAATTCAAAGTCTTATCTTTCTCACTTCGAATCAAACACTTGTATCTCTTTGTTTCCAAGTTGCTAATCATGGCATAAAATGATAAAATACCTTGAGCCTTTCTGTGTAGGCTTTCCCTTTGAAAATTCTATCTTCATAGTAGTTTTTTACAAACTTATCATTGGAGAATTTTCTTAGAAACTTGAAGGCTTCAAAACTTTTTAATGAGAAGAACCATGCTTCAGTCTAGAAATTTCAAACTTGAAATTACAAATGGAGTTTTATGCATATATTTGGGGGACAAAAAACTCTGAAGTTAGCTACTAAATGACCTATTCTTGTATGGAAGCTGATATCTTGAATAATATCATTGTTTTTTATCGTGACAATAGTAGGAAAAGGATGGCTCAACCTTTTTCCCTAAAATGATTAAAACTTGAATCAATCTCTTTTCAATAAGAGGGTCAAATTTTTTCTACTATGAATGGACTTCACAATCTTCCATTTTCATTATATGTTTTTAAGATTGAACCAATTCATAGCGTCTATGTTCCTTGTGTTTCCTTTATACACACCTCGAGAAACGTGGAAGAAATATTCAATCCACCGGGTGTGTCCTTGAGGGCAAGTCTCAAGTCAAGGTGTTGTCCCTTGATCCTCAACTCCTCTGTCTAGGCCAATGCCTAGTGAAGCCAAAGGGGGTGGACCCTAATAAAAGAATACAAGGCTTGATCTAAGCTAAGTACAAAATGAAATCTAGGAGTTTATTGAAAACAAGAGCAAGATACAAGTAACTCTAAACTAGCARCATATATGACACATCAAAGGAAATTGCTTTATAATAAAAAAGTAAAGCATACAAGATACTTGCATATAAATTATATAACTTTGAAGTTAGATACAAGTGCCTACAAATACTGAAATGTAGACCAATGCCAATAATGTAGATATTGCAAGATGTATGGAATTTTGTCGAAATAGATATTGTATTGCAAGTGCTCTTGACATATCACATAGTGAGTGCAAGTCACTATGTGATATGTGTGCAAAGTGATGAAAGGAAAATAAATTTAATCTAGGTGTGGCCTCTTAGATGATATCCCTCAGATTGGATGTTGAAATATGTAGAGGTCCAACAGGGAGGATATCCCTCTGACTTCACACAAAAGTTCAAGAGAATGTCGAAATTCCAACACAGGGAGAACTAAGTTTTGAGAAGGCTCGTCTGACATCACACACAAACTCTTTGCATTTCCAACTGAACATTAACAACCAAAATATTGTCCTATTAAACTATTCCCCACTAACCAACCCATGTTTTGTATGAAACTTACTTCCAGATATCGAGACTAAGCTTGCAAAAGAAGGGTCAAGAACAATACTAGAGGGGGTTGAGGGGATGGTTTATTTTCCAACTTGAAATACTAAAAATAAATTGCAAAAATCAAAACTAATCTAAAAAACGAAATTTACTCTACAAAATGAAATCTAACTATGCTAATCTAAGAAATTGAAATCTATTCTAAATGTTTTGCAGTGCTTGTGATTGATTTTATGGTTTATTTTATCTTCTTAACTTAGTGAAAATTGAGAACATAAGACAAAATGTGAAAAATTCCAATCACACAAAAGGACATCGTTCCCCACCAGGGGGATTGAAGAGTGGGAACTATGTAGCCCACTAATTTTATTAATGAGGTTACAATATTATTTGGGAAATGATTTTGGCCCCTTATAATAATTAGGCCACTAAGCTTACAAGTTTTCATAAATGTTTATGGAAGAAGATATGTTCTTCTGGGGTCCCAGATCCAAAAATAGTTTGGAAGACCCTGCAAAATTATGTTAGATGATGTGCAAAAAAAAAAGGTAAAAAATTATAAGTAAAATTTACACTAAACTAACTAAATGAAGCCTAATCAAACAAGAAACGAGAGCCTTTTCTTAATGATATGATTTGTTGTCCTAAAACAGTAAATAGTATCAATAATTTTTCCCAAATATAGAGTTAAAGATCTTATAAAAAGAACTACTTCTAGCCTTTTTAAATTTGAAGAAAGAAAGATTGTTAAAAGTAAACTTTTCCTATGCTTGAAATGAAATTTGAAAGCACAAAAATAGATATAATTTATGTTATACATGAAAGCTTAGATAGTAGATTTGAAATTAAAGTTAAATGCTTGCATGCAAATAAAAGGGTAAAGAAAGAATATTTTGGTTTTGATGAGGTAGAGAAAGAGAAGAGGAGCTTGCAACATGAAATTCCTTGAGCTATGGAGTCCTCTGATGAATGAATGAGAGACTTATTCTAGAAATAGCTTGAAGCTTGTGGGATATTGCAATCAAATCAACGACCACTTAAAGTATGAATACCTGTAATCTTGATAAACTTACATACAACTTGTTAAATATCGGTGTTCCCTACACATGAAGTCTAAATAGCATGCAATTAAACAAAATTAATATGAAAATCATTAACCTCATATGTTAAAAAACAAAAGATCTTAATAAAATAACTAGTTAAGAATATATTTCCTATTGGGTGATAGCACCCTTACTAAGGTCAATTTACAAATTGAAATACAAGTAAACAAGATACCCTCACAATATTAAACCAAGAACATCAAACATCCACACAATGATACCATCCACCATGTGACTTCCACAGTGTCTTTCTTTATTCAAATATGAAATGCTTACAACAATATAGTACAAGCCTTCTCCCAAACTCCAACTAGCTCCCAAAGGAGAGGTCGACTTGCATAAATAACGAAGTGGGAGAAATTCCTAAATCTAGAGGACGCATATCCCAAGTTGAGAGACACAAATGTACAATTGAATTGAAGCCACCTCTCAAGAGAGGTGATTTAACTCACCTCAATAGAGAGGAAGAGGATGATAGGTCACCACATTGACAAGGATAGGTGGCAACCTTCCTTGGGATTGTCACCCCTCTCCTAAATGTGCAACGTCTCTATTAGAATGCATGCCACTCTCCTGGGATCTCCACCAAGTCAAGAGAACACTCCCTCAACTCCCCCTAACTCATACTTAAGTTCCACTATCTCCCAATGAACAAAGAGAGAGAGGGAGTTAACTAAAAACATGTCTCCAACATGTTTCCTAAAAAATAGGAATGTTGATTTATTTTGATTTTATTCACCTTTTTCGAGAGAAAATAAGTTTTTATTGAGTAGAAATCAATGTTTACCCTCGAAAAGGTGATACTAAGGAAAAGTGGGTATTTTGAGTGTCAAAATGAATACCCCCAAAGCATATAATTCCTCCTAGTACCACTTATTTAACTTAGGCATCAATTAAAATTAAAATATCCCGATTTTGCGAGAATTTTTTTATTTGCATAAAACATTAAGAAACCTAAGGGGGAATTAATGCATTTCCATGAGACTCTATGAGGATGAGTAGCATGGTAATATACATTAGACACTAGAATTATATGACCAAGATAAGGCCTAACCATAAATACACACTGCATCTTTGGAGGAAATGAGTGAAAAAACTCGAAAATTATAACTCGCTTAAAACATTCAAGCAAGAAATAATTAATAAGTAAAAAAAAACTCTAGAGTAATGCACTCATGGTTAAGTCTTAGGAGGCTAATCATTTTACAAGTTCATCCTGCTAAATTCATCTTATTACAATTCCCTATGCGGGGTATGGAAATGTGGTATGAAGAAGAAGAACAAGAAAATGAGGGGCCATAGTGGTAAGCTAGACTTCTGAATCTGTAACGGTGTAATGATATCATGTTCACCATATCAGAGATTCTAGATGTACTTATACCTATGGAATACACTTATATTATGTAAACTACCTCTATAAGATCTTAAGCTTACCTTATTACGTAAACAAGGTCTATAAAGTCAATGTATTGAGGAATAAAGCACGTATAAGAGTGTTCTGTAATACTATCTATAAGCTCCCAGGAAGATCTGTAATGAATAAGCAGGTACTAACACATCAGAGTTGGATAATAACTTACCTTGTATGTATTTATATCATACTATCTTTCCCTAATAATAATCTTATGCAAAACTTGTTCGGGTTAAGGAGTTCATACTATGTGTAAAGATAAGGAATCACATAATCATTCTAATCATCATGTTCTATCAATTACACTATACTGTATACATATAACTATCTACATATTGGATTAGAAGTAATCTAGAAAGGTGGTGTTTCTTAAGTATTGAGTATTGTAACTAGTAAACACATATCAAAGCTTGTGCTTATTACAGATCCTCTACTAGCTCTATTGGAATAAGCAGCTTGTATTGAGTATAAGTATCAACGTAATCAAACACAGGTAAATGAATATCGATGATTTCCATTGCTTTCAACATAGCATACCAATCAGAGTAATGTAGTTACAAGCATCAAGCTCAAATACACTTGATTACAAGTATACCAGTAATGAACCATACAAATCAATAGGAAACACTATGCCTGGGAAACAAGCATGTGATACTAGTTCAAACATAGCTCTTACTCGATCATCTCCAACATGGTTACATATCTAGCTCAGTATATCATATTAGCTAAGGGTTCATGTCATAATCTAAGAACAATAATACATGTATTAAGCACTATGATTTCCATATAATCTTTATAACCTTATGGTATACGTAACATATACTAGTTAATTATAGGATATGTGTGTTACTATCAACCCCATGTGTTGAATTAGACCAATATCACTGATTAGCCTAATTACTCTATTGATTATGTTTCCATAACTATGCTTGGACTTATATCTTTCCTTATACTATAGATTTTATATAAGTTGAATCTATAATCACATGATGTTCAATCTTACTTGTATTGTGAATATAGAAGCACTGTAATGAATGGTAATATACCAAGAATCGAACATGTTCATGTAATCTGCTAGCTTATATAAACATGGTGTTCAATCTGATAGGGTACCGAATCACAACCTCTAAGAGATCAAAAGTTATTGTTATTCCATAATCTACGACTCTATCAACTATTAGTAATATAGGATAGTTATAGGATCACAGGGACATAACTACTAACATAGATAAAGAGCATGTCGAATATGTTGAATACTACATACATATAACAAACAGATCCGCTTCATCATCTTCTAATACAAGTTTTTCAAAGCTAAATGATTCTACTATGTTTCCATAATCTATCACAACATTGAATCACACTACTAACAACAACTAAGCTCCATATTAATGACACAGTTTAGTTATGGTAATGAAGTACAAGCTCTTCCCTAATTAGTGATATGAGATCTTATTATGTCCTATCAATAGTCTAGAGATAAGTAATAGTAAGGATCATCATGCAACCTAAGTTGTGGGTATCTCTTTGTTCATTCTATGTGTTGCACTCATAGCATTCAGAATGGGTGTTGTAGGATCATGGGGTATTGTGAGTATGAGGTACCTTGCACGTAATACCTAAACCCATCTACTTTAGTCTTGTATGGATATGTGGTAAAGGGGTGCTCCTAGGTTTCGGGGTCTAATAGTTTTTGGTGAGAATTTCCTTCTTGTTCAGTCTGGGGCTTGCCTACACACTTGCGCGAATTCAGGTAATGGCTACAAGGCGAGAGAGAAAGGGAACTGTATTTGACCAGGGATGGACGCAAACTTGTAAGCGTACAAAAAGATGAAAGGAATAATCGTTTTGGTCCACAACCAAGCAGCTTGGTTGGATTTCTATGATATTAGTTACAGAGCTAACTGCAACAGGTTGGTTCCTCTGTCATTGTGGTGAATCTCTTGGGGAGTAGACCTGTGGAGTAGATTCAACCAACGATATTACAGATTGAACCTTTTCAGTATAATGACGAAGAAAGAGTAGCAGCCCAACTCCGTAGTGGATGGTATTGGAGCTCTGATAGCTTACCTCCACTGATAAGATATTGTACGATAAGCCCAAAATGGTACTATGTAGGTAAACAATGCCCTGCATAGAGAGGAGGAAAGTGGTCGACTATAAGTATTTATGAGCCATTTCTCTCGGGACGAAGCTGTATGATGCGTCGGTCTCATGTACAATTTTCAGAGAAGGGAGTGGCTACCTATTGGAGATTTTTTTTTACCTCCCACCACCCAGGGTATGAAGCTATGGGGCTACCCCTTACTCGAATATTATTATAGGGGTATGGGGTTCTCGAGAAGGAAATATCAAGGCAGCGTATCATTTTCTCCCATACACATCACTCGAATCAGTTTTTATGCTACTAGCTATTTTGTTGATTTTATCCCAAATAGGAACCACCAATTTACAAATATAATTAACCATAGGATTCAGTTAGCGACACCAAATCTTTCTATGGATTTCTTCTTTCGCTTCTTTCCCCGTTAAATTTCCTATGATACTAGTTTCTATTTTGTTACTCGAAGCTCATGTCGAGGCACCTACAGCTGGATCCATCGTCTCAGTAGGAATTCTTTCAAAATTGGGAACCTTTGGTGGATAGAGAGATAGATAGACTGGCTTGAGAGAAAAGACTAGAATAAGCTTAGAAATAATCTAATCAGCTCAGAAATCAGCTAATCATTGTTCAAGATAAATGACTGGCTTTCCCACTCATAAGACTTCCTTCCAATAAAAAAAGATCTCTATCCTTTCTCGGGCCTTGCCCCAGGACGGCCTCATGGTTCTTGAACCTGGTAACTCTACATGAAAAAATATCTCTATCCATCCCTCCTTCCCCCATAGATAGATATTGGCTACGAGGCGACAGAGAGAAGGTAAGCCTTAGAACGCAGAACACCTCACTGCAAGGCAAATCATCTAATTGTCATGATTCTTATTGATATAATTGTCATACTTTTTATTGATCTCATATTCTTTACCGAGAAGTCTACTTCTTACGTATCTCATAATACCCTATATCTCTTTTACTTTTTAAGCTCCCACAACTGTGTCGGAAAGCCTCCTCAATGACTCCTTGATTTAGAAGTTAAGTCTTCTCATGACTCCCTTATTTGTGAGGTAAGCCTTCGAATGACTCCTTTATTCTCAAAATGAATGACTGTCGAAATGATTGTTCAAGGAGCTGCAACTCAAGTTCTTTCAGTAGGGCTTGAATGAATGGCAGGATAGGGCTTGAAATTGGCTGGAAATAGGTCAAAAACATGTAGGATAGGGATGGAAATAAATAAGGCTTGAATGGATAGGGCAGGTGATAAACATGCTTTAAATAGGGCAATAGCCAATGCTTTACTTACAACGTTCGATAGTTAGTGCCTATAGACTGGCTATAGACCATATATATATATATATATATATATATATAAAGATGGACCTAAAAAAATGACCATAAACACATTTGTTGGTCCTGGACGTTCCTTAACCTATTGAAGAGGGGGCGACTCTCCTCACTGAATGATGACTAGTGCTATCTCTTATATAGTTTCAAGTAGGCCTTGGCCCGTTCAAAAACCTTCCCTTTATCAGAAACTGTAACTTCCATAAGGAAACCATATTTGTTCAAGGAGCTGCATCAATTCAAGGAGTTGCATCAGTTCAAGGAGCTTCTTTTAATCTTTGTTGCAGCAATCATCATATCCGAGTTGTCGAGAATAACCATATCGTCAATGTATACTATGAGAATTACAATCCCCCCCATCATTCTCTTTGAGATAGATATTGGAATCAAATGGGAATCGTGTGAACCCTTTCTCTAAATTATGCTTATCAATCTTGATATACCATGTTCTTGGAGCTTTCTTAAGGCCATAGAGATACTTTATAAGTCGACACACCTTCTACTCTTGACCAGGTGCAACAAACCCCTTCGACTGAGACATATAAATTTCCTCTAAGTATGCAGAGGTAGAGGTATATCCATTTGATCCAGTTGCTTTAGCTGTCCATAAAGAGTTAGTCAATCTAGCATATCCACTACCATCAGAACCAATATCTTGCCCAACATCCCTTCCCGTCATAGCTTCCCTTCTAGCTCCCATAATATCTTATATAATAATATCGGCTTATAATAGTTGGAGTTTGATATTGTGATTTCGTTCAAGATAGTGATCGTGATCCATAAGCAAAGACAATGACAGAGCTAGATGTTGATCTGGTTGTTTCACTAGTTTAATATCTCACATTTTCTCTGAAAGTCTATCGAGAGAAAAGAAACTCATGGATTTTTCGATTGGACTTAAGGAAGAACCTATAGTTGTTGAATTCATTTTAAGGCTTGTTAAAACAGGCTTGGAGGAAGGAAATTCTTCTGGCCTATCATTCATTGGTTGGAGGAACACGAAATAAAGCCAGGCAGAGGTTAGTCGCTGTAGACTTGTTTTTCAGGCTCGTTCCCATTCTTGTGAGCGAGATAGAGGTAGGTTGTTACTATTGGATTTTCTCTCTTTCTAGTCAGAGGTTGGAGGAAGGTGAAGGTCAATCCATCCTTCTATAAGGTTAAGTTCATGGGCAAAGGCAAAGGAGAAAGACCAATCATTCCCTTCCTACTCATGATCCAGGTAGAGGCAAGTCATTTTAAGGCTCTTTAAAATAATTATGTCACCCAGACCCAGTTTATGATCCAATAGCAGGAGAGACATATGCAAAGGTAAAAAAGGCATGGGTGAGAGTAGCAAGGGTGACATAACAAGTTGCAGATAGAGATGTTTACTTCGTTGAATCATAATCACTAATGGTAGAGGTGACTAGAGATATTTGTGCGGAAAATCTGTCATTTTTCTTATATGAATCAAAAGCAAGGGTCGTTGACTCCAATATCTGAGCAATGAATGCATTAAAGAAACAAGGGGTTTAAGGTTTTCAGTCAAGTTTGATTCTTATCAAATGTTGTTCAGTCAGAAAGAAGGGGCTTTTCCTATACTATGGATAGTCTACCTTCTCTCATGGCTATGATCCTAATCCGCGGTAAGGTTATAGATAACACTCTTTCATCTTCCTTCCCAACCAGAATAGTGGAAGAATAAATCACTAGTCTAGTGTAATAGGATTTAGTGGGATTTGATCAAGTGACGAGACCTAAACGTAAGTTTGGTTATGCAGCTCGGTAGCGAGACATAAAGTAATTCAAACGAGGGAAGGCCTTAGTGGGAAGGTACCAATCAAACTACTCCTTCTAAAGTATAAGGATCTCTATAACTACCAATATGAAGTTGAGAGGGATCTTGAGAAGGGAGAGGCAAGTAAATGGAGATTCTCATGCTTGGTTGAAACAGAGATAGAGAGGAGATTTGACATGACCGAATCATGAAGGCCCAGGTGGGGTGGATGGAAAACAAAAGAAAGAGATCCACGCGTGGAGGGTGGGATGCAATAAATGTAAAAAGGCTTACTAGAAGGCTTCTCTGACTAGAGATTTGCTTCTCTACAATATTCCTAGGGGGGTAGAAAGTCCTATATAAAGATGTATAAGCAATGTAAAAGATGTCTTGTGAAGTTATTTTTAATCGGAGCTCTATTCTATTAGAGGTAGTCTTTGAGGAGTGAAAGTATAGGACAAATGAATAATCCTTATAAAGCCCCAGGAAATCCAAGTATCAAAGTGCAGTAACCTCTGCAACGTATTGTTTTAACGTATTGACTCGTATGACGATGGTAGCCCCACTAACCCTTTATGATCTAGTTCCCGACTGGTAAATAACCCCCTGGATGAGTAGTCGGTCCCCTAAGGGTTGTAGACCTACTCAACCCGTACAAGTATTAGATCCTTAGGCCAGGATATTGAAACTATATAGTAGTCCCTGAACCCCATTAAGGAAGGAGTGACAAAACTAGTCTCTAGTGCTTACACTAGATGCGTTCGGACTAACCTTCCCCTTCATGCTTTCATACAACAGTAAACAATGCACTTGAATATAATAAATACGATTTTCCACCTATTTTCTCACTTGTGTTAACTCGTATATATAGTTTTATATTCATAGAGCTCTGAAGGAGTCTAGTGCCAGTAAGACTCTCACATGCAGAAAAGTGCATAGAGAAAGTGAGTATGGGAAGCTTGAAATGCTCACCACATAACTAACTAAACAGTCTGATCAACATTATTTCCTTCCTTATATACAATATTAGAACTTTTCCATACTTAATTGGGGTCAGGTGCCAACATCTAATGCAAGGTAATATTCAACTATCCATCTTACATAATCTAGAATAGGCACTGGATCACAAAAACCATAATTGCTCCATGAACATAGGGAAGAATCTCTATGTTGAACTATATTTATGGATAAGCAGGATCATTAAACTGACAACGCATATCAAATAGGATCGTTAGCCTTGGTGGATAAATATTCGATCTAAAACCAAAAATTTGGTGTTCTAGCAATCAACTGATAGTCAATGAGTGCATCGGTGTCAACAAATTATCTTTGACATTGTTTCATTGGTGCCTCTCGGAAAAAGTTCTGATGCCGACCCAAATTTTCATACAATGCTAAAGTGGAGGTGTTGACATGGAAGTATAGATATGACATGAGGGACATCAAAAGATGGCGTGGATAATCATCGAGCAATATAGACTGTTTACACGGAAAAACACATGGCAGTTGATTTTCCTTTTGACATATGTTCCCATGCCCTTTCTTCCTCTCCTTCGATGCCGATGATATACCCCCACCTAGTTCACTCTCCAGATTCTCTTCAGCTACCATATCCCCATTCTCTCAACGACCAKCCAACTTTCTATCCTAATTTCTACAACCCATCCAACTCCTTAAGATGTGATTATGTACTTCCTTCTTTATCCATAATTCTTTTCACTATTTATTCTCTTTGATGAACCTCCCACATTTTTCTCAGCCACCACTTCTAAATTATTGTTTCTTTCTTAGAAGCCTTCTCCTCTCTCTCTAGAGCYTGTTCTTCCTCCATGGTACCTCTTKCCTTCAACTACTCATTCTTTTGGTTCCATCCTAGGTTACCCCCAAGTGCATGGGCTTATGATGCCATGATCAACAGGTTAAAATGCATATAGTCTTTTTCCACCAAAAACATATTCAACTAGGTTGTGATTTCCTTTACCAACCTTATATGATCTCCCTTCTTGCACTATTTCTCTTCTCTTGAAAAGTACTAGTTCACAACTCTGAATTTGAACAAGTATCTTGTTCAACTTTGGTGGCTCAACTTGAAAGTCCATCCTAGTGCAATTTGGTGGGTAACATTGGCTCTATATGGGGATGTGTGTTTGATCTTTAAGAAAGGAGACCTTGAGAGAATCTAGAATATGTAACCCACATCACAAGTGTCTCGCCAAAATAGCATCAATCACACATATATAGAAAACCGTCAATTAAGACATAAGTTGCATGAATAATATATATATATATATATATAGAAAATTGAAAAAGAAGAAAGTGAGATAATATACAAGGAAGAAGTAAATATATGAAAGTAAAGTACAAAGGAGAAGGGTTAGAGAGATATGTTACAAAGGATGCCCCATGGGCTTCAAATGTTCCCTTTGAGAAAATGTCCATTTGGCTGAGGCAGTATGTATTTGGGTTGGCCATGCCATGGACAAAGTAATACCGAATATGCTTGAAGAAACCGTAGTCAGGATGACTTACTAAAGACCTTTTTCCAACTTTAGTCAATTTGGGACTTTTCTTGGGGTCAAACTATCCCTGACAAAAATTTCCTTTATTCCAACCATCTTTGAAGACTTGTAAAATTTTTATAATTTCCAGAACTTGAATGTTGTTGGAGGAGAACTGCCACTATTCGAAATAATCTAGAAATGATAGACTGCAATTTTCTCTTATTTTATCCTGACTATCTATCAATTCATTTTAAGGATGAAAAGTTGATACCGAAATTGTTGAAGCATCTTCCTTAATGGGTGCTAAGAAGTCGGACAACATTGCATTATCTTCCTTTGGGATCTCTTCCACATTCATCTGTTGGAAAGTGGGCTCTTCATGGAAATATTCGCATATTGTATAACAAGGAGGATTCTTATGCTTAATCATACTAGTAATTTCTATCTGACTTGGAATTATTTGATCTTGGTAAAGATCATTCTTCTTCCATACGTCGCTTGTCCAAGGTTGACAAATATTTATACTTGATTTATGTTCTTGGATCAAGTTATTTTTCATGATTCTTGGTTGGTGAGGTTGACTTCCATAATATTGATCATTTTTGTTAATTCCTCCAAGGGGATAATAAAAGGTTCATTATTTTATGTGTAGACTACTTTATTTTCTAGTTTATATGTCTTTGAAGAATATCCCATGGTAAAGTCAGGTATATCATATATTCATGAAGCTTGCATGTTTGAATCAATTTTACGGGCTTGGGCTTGAGCCTCCTTAAGAAAAGATTGCTCTTTATCTTTGTGTTGATAGTAAATTTCATCACTGAAAACTCCCATATAGTAGATGAGGATAACATCTTTGGAGGTATGATGGCATCTGGGAGATCATGGATAAAATCATTAAAGTGTTTGTTAAACTCATTCATGGTCTTATTTTCTTCCTTTTTATGGAATCAAGAGCATCTAACCAATGAAAATATTCCCGTCTATCTCCCCATCTCTATCAAAAGGCATGTATCAACCCTTGTATGGTTTTAAACTTACAATCATTTGAATCATGAAACCAATCATAAAAATCTTCCTCAAGAGACAAGACAAAAAATTTCATTAGAACATCATCATGAATATGTGCATCACACCACTTATTAATACACTTCCAAAAGGCTTTGATGTGAGAATTAGCATTATCAACATTATAAAAAGCAGGCAAGTTTTCAAGGGTTTCTTCAGGAAGTTCATGAGGATAACCAATTATTTTTTAAAAATAAAGAGGATTATAAAATTCATCTATTTTATTATGACATTAAGAAAGAAAATCATATGTTGAATCAGATCCCATATTATCAAGGATCTTACGAGAAGAAAGTTTGGCTAGCCTCCTCCAAAAACACTTTCAGGTTCAAGGATGAAGCTAAGAAAAATGCGAGTTCCTTCTTGTAGAATACTTTGTCAAACTATTTTGAAGTGGAGACGCCGGATGATCAAGTTTATTTTGAATATACAAGAAGCATCAAACAAAGAAAAAAGGAAAAAAGGAAAACAAAAAGTCATACTTCAGGAATAGAAAGATTTATCCCTGAAAATAATGCCAAAAAATGTTTTCTCCTTTATACACACCTTGGGTAACGTTGAAGAAATATTCAATCCACTCGGTGTGTCCTCAGGGGAAACTCTCGAGTCAAGGTCTTGTCACCTAATCCTCAACTCCTCCGTCTAGGGAAACTCCTAGCGAAGCCAAGGGGAGTAGTCCCTAATAAAAGAATCTAAGGTTTGAGTTAAGCTAGGTACAAAATGAAATCTAGGAGCTTATTGAAAACAAGAGCAAGATACAAGTAACTCTAAACTAGCAACATATATGACACATCAAAGGAATTGCTTTATAATAAAGAAGTAAAGCATACAAGATACTTGCATATAAATGATATAAATTTGAAGTTAGATACAAGTTCCTGAAAGGAAATGATAAGCAAATACTAAAATGTAGACCAATGCTAATAATGTAGATATTGCGAGATGTATATAATGATGTCGAAATAGATATTGTATTGAAAGTGCTCTTGTAAATTTTATTATGAGTTTGTTAGGTGGAGTGACTTTTGTGTGTGCAAGTCACTATGTGATATGTGTGCAAAGTGATGACAAGAAAACAAATCTAATCCAGGTGTGACCTCTTAGAAGCTATGCCTCATATTAGATGTTGAACTATGCGGAGGTCAAAGAGGGAGGATATCCCTCTAACTTCCCACAAACGTTCAAGAGAATGCCAAAATTCCAACACGGGAATAAATAAGTTCTAAGAAGGCTCGTATGACTTTACACACAAACTCTTTGTCTTTCCAATTGAACAATAACAACCAAAATATTGTCTTATTGACCTATTTTGCACTGATCAACCTCCATTTTGTATGAAACTCACTCCAGAGATCGAGACTAAGCTCACAGAGGAAGGGTCATGAAAAATACTAGGGGGAGCTAAGGGGATGGTTTATTTGCCAACCTGAAATACTGAAAATAAATTACAGAAATCAAAACTAATCTAAAAATTGAAATTTACTCTACAAAATGAAATCTAACTATGTTAATCTAAGAAATTGAAATCTATTCTAAATGTTTTGTGGTGCTTTTGATTAATTTTATGGTTTATTTTAGCTTCTGAACTTAGTGAAAATTGAGAACATAATCCAAAATGCGAAAAATGCCAATCACACAAAAGGACATCGTTCCCCCCAGGGGGATTGAAGAGTGGGAACTATGTATCCCACTATTTTTATTAATGAGGTTACAATCTTATTTGGTAAATTCTCGTGGTCCCTTATAAGAACGAGACCACTAATCTTACAAGTTTTCGTAAATGTTTATGGAGGAAGATATGTGCTTTCGAGGTCTCAGATGGTCCAAATCTGCCAACTTTTGGCAGAGTCTCCCCTTGGTTGTTTGCAGACCTGCAAAAAACAACAAGGCAATATAGGTAAAATATGCCCAAAAATAGATTGGAAGACCCTGCAAAATTATGTTAGATGATGTGCAAAAAAAAGAAAAAATAAATGTAAAAAATTCTAAATAAAATCTACACTAAACTAACTAAATGAAGCCTAATGAAACAAGAAAAGAGAGATTTTTCTTAATGATATTATTTTTTGTCCTAAAACAATAAATAGTATCAATAAGTTTTCCCAAATTTAGATTTAAATATTTCAGAAAAAGAACTACTAGCCTTTTTAAATTTGAAGAAAGAAGCTTGCTAAAAGTAAACTTTTCCTATGCTAGATCTAGCCTTGAAATGAAACTTTGAAAGCACAAAAGTAGATCTAACTTATCTTATAAATGCAAAATTAGATAATAGATTTGAAATTAAAGTTAAATGCTTGCATGCAAATAAAATGGTAACCAAACAATATTGTGATTTTGATGAGGTAGAGAAAAAGAAGAGGAGCTTGCAACATGAAATTCCTTGGGCTATGGAGTCCTATGATGAATGGATGAGGGACTTGTTCTAGAAATATCTTGAAGCTTGTGGGATATTCCACTCAAATCAACTACAACTTCAAGTATGAAGACTTGCAATATTGATAAACTTGCATACAACTTGTTAAATATAGGCGTTCTCTACACATGAAGTCTAAATAGCATGCAATGAAACAAAATTAACATGCAAATCATTAACCGCATATGTAAAACAACAAAAGATCTTAATAAACAAACTAGTTAAGAAAATATTTCCTATTGGGTGATAGCGCCCTTATTAAGGCCAAATTACAAATTGAAATACAAATATACAAGATACAATTACTTCACAATATTAAACCAAGACATCAAACATCCACACAATGCTATCATCCACCATGTGACCTCAAGAGTCTCTTGCTTTATTCAAATATGAAATGCTTATCTTGTTTAGTTTTATAACATGTAGTAAATGCCATTTTCAATTTATTATTTAAGAAATTTATGAAAATTAAATATCAGTTTATCATTTTCAAGATTTTCACTACACTCTTTGGATTTAAGATGAACAAAAAGAGACATAGAACCCTATCATGAGGATATAAACTACTATGTTAACATTTTCATTGCTTAATTTATGAACATGATGGAAATCCTCTTATGCTTTCCACTATTTTGATGATAATAATAATAGTTGCTGTTATGATGCATACAAAAATTGTCGAGTGAGATTCATTTCATTGTTGTCCTTTTTCTTTGAGCGGTTTATATTTAAATCTTCTACAAATTGATATTATTCTTGCATGAACAACTAAGTTGTAGATATGGTTGGAAACCAATTATACTTGTTTATTTTTTGTTTTTTATTTTAATTAAAGGATGGGATGGGTCCCCACTTTGATAAGATATTTGATCATTTTTCTAGAAGCACTACAATATCTTTTGAAACAAATAAATATATCATAAAATAGATGTGAAGAATTACACTTTAAACTAAAAATGGGTATAATAAACTACACTATTTTGTAGGTGTCCATGTATCATTTTCTGAGTATCATAAACCACATTATTTTGTAGGTATACATGTATTATTTAGTGAAAATTATAAAGTACGATGATTAAATTGAAGAATTTTTTTTTATCAATATTGTTTTCCATAAAAATTATTTGTTGAAAATTTGTTTTTGTGAGCTTCTTGTGGCCATGAGATTACATAGCCCAATGTGTATATGGCCACCCACAACCCATCTATCATCATCATCTTTCCATTGTTTTTTTTTATATACTATATATTTAAATCTTTTACAAATGGGTACTTTCCATTCTAACAACCAATCCAAATGCTAAAACATAATATTATTCATCATTGGAAGAGATTGTTGTAGTAAGTGAAAAACAATTATACTTATTGGTTTTTGTATTTTATTTTAATTAAACATTAAAATATATCTCATCAGCAAACAACTATACTATATAATAGTTTTGAAAAAGGAAATTTATTTTAATTAAAACAATACTATATAATAGTTTTGGAGAAAGGTAATGTATTTTAATTAAAACAATATGATATATCACATCAATCAAATAACTATACTATATAATATTTTTGGAGAAAGGAAAATTCAAAGTGGAGGTGAGTATTCATTTTATCCTTATTCATATTATTTTGTATTTATCATGTATCATCAAATTATGATCAAATTAAAAAATCAATTTTATTGTAATTTTTTAAATTAATTTATAATATTTTTATTAGTTAATTTAA
>ML787752.1:552308-571651 GCA_009831015.1 Picea engelmannii | reverse complement strand
CTTAAAGACCCATTTACATCCAATGGATTTTGCACCATTAGGCAACTCAACAAGATCCCAGACTTCGTTACTCTTTATAGAATTCATCTCTTCCTTCATGGCATCATACCATAATTTTGATTCTTTGCAACTCATGGCTTGTGAAAAGGACTCGGGATCATTTTCGGCTCCAATGTTATAGTCATATTCTTGCAGATACACAACATAATCATCAAGAATTGCTGATCTCTTTGTTCTAGTAGATATTCTTAATGTTGTACCACCATATTCCTGAGAAGTATGTGGTTCAACTCGTTGTTCAAAAGTTCTTGGAAACTCTTGAACTACCTGATCTATTGGAATGTCGTCAGCAGCTTGTGGAACTTCAACAATTGGTTGTTCGACACCAGTTTGTACTTGAGGGGTGCTGTGAACAATAACCAATCTATCACTTGGGGTGGAAGGTTGAGATTCTGAATGATCCTTCTCAGAAACTATGTTCCTGGTTTGATCGCTCCCACTGTTCAAGTCATTTTCAAGAAACTTTGCATTTCTTGATTCCACAATCCTAGTGCTATGATATGGACAATAAAATATATAACCTTTAGACCTTTCAGCATATCCAATGAAATACCCACGAATGGTCCTTGGGTCTAGCTTCTTATCTTGTGGATTATAGATTCTCACTTCAGACGGGCATCCCCAAATGCGCATATGTCGCAAACTCTGTTTCCAACCTTTCCATAATTCAAATGGCATTTTAGGAACAACCTTGGTTGGAACTCGGTTTAATATATACACTGTCGTCTTAAGTGCTTCAATCCAAAAGGATTTAGGAAGATTGGAGTTGCTAATCATACTCCGCACCATGTCCAATAATGTTCAGTTTCTTCTTTCTGCTACACCATTTTGGTCGGGTGAACCAGGCATGGTGTATTGGGAAACAATCCCATGCTCTTGAAGAAATTTTGCGAATGGCCCAGGTGCTTGTCCATCTTCTGTGTATCTACCATAATTTTCTCCACCTCTATCTGATCTCGCGATCTTAATTTGCTCGCCGCATTGTTTCTCTACTTCAGCCTTAAAGATTTTAAAGGCATCTAATGCTTCGTTCTTATTATGAAGCATGTAGAGATACATAAATCGTGAGTAATCATCTATAAAAGAGATGAAGTATCTCTGACCATGTGAGTCCATGTCTTGACTACATATATCAGTATGTATGATCTCTAATATGCTCAAACTCCTATTGGCACCTTTCTTTGACTTGTGGGTCTGCTTTCCTTTTATGCAATCCACACAAGTCTCAAAATCAGTAAAATCCAGAGTATTAAGTACCCCTTCATTTACCAATCTTTTAATTCTTTTTATGGAGATATGACCTAGTCTTCGGTGCCATAATTTAGAGGAATCATCATTAATAACACATCTTTTAGTGCCAATGTTAACATGCATTGAATCATAAATGACATTTTTTTGTAAATTAATGCAGTAAAGACCATCAGACAAAATACCATTCCCAACACAATCAGATTTATAAAATAAACTAAAATATATTTCTGAAAAGTTGAAGGAATATCCAAAAGGTACAAGCCTTGAAACTGAAACCAAGTTTCTAGAAAAACTTGGAACATAAAAGGTCTTTTCTAATTCTAAAACAAAACCACTACTTAAAGTTAAATAGCATGTTCCTAGAGCTTCCACATGCGAGCCCATCTTGTTTCCTGATAAGATGCTTTGCTCACTTCCCACTGGCTTCCTTAGGTTTTGCAAACCTTGCAAGGAATTCGAAATGTGAATTGTTGATCCAAAATCAATCCACCAGGTGTTAATATTGACATTGACCATATTAGATTCATAAAAAACGAACGAGATTGTATTTCCCTTAAGTTCAGGGATATCACAACGAATTTCAGAGAAATTTGTATGTTGTACAACCGCATAAAATTAAAGATCACATGCTTACGTTAAAATTGAGACCAACAAAAATAAAATAAAATTTCATGCTTTACCAATGTAAATTCATGCTTAAATTTGAATATAATGACATAAAAATTGCATGTGGGCTAAATTTCCAATTCAAGCAGATTCAATTATTCTATCATAGATTTGAACTTTATGATAAAACTATTAATTCATAATTCTTGTGGGTAAGTTATGAATAATTTAATATTTTATCCTAATTAATTATATAAATATAATAAAAATTCCTGTGGGATAAAATTTATTATATTTAGTATAATTAATTACAATTTATGTCTAAATATTCCTTATGTGATCCTAATCAATCATAATATATAATATTATTTAATTAAAGATGTTGTGGCTATTCTCTAATCAATTAAAAATTATATGGATCACTAGACATTATTTCTTTTATGCATAAAATTAAGTTGATATGAGAATAATTATAAATTGCATAAATAAAACTACATGGACAGATTATGCACCACCAATTGATCCCAAAACTATGATTTAAGCAATATCCATGAAAGTTTCTAGTTGAGAATTTCAGAAGTATTAAACATAATGGAAAGGTTTGCAAACATTGGTATTGTAACGTGTCTGCTGGCTTTATTGCCACTGAACATAGCACAAACTAACCCTAGCAAACCCATGCTGTCCGCTTCCTACATATTTGGAGACTCCACTGCAGATCCCGACAACAATGATGGACTTGCAACGATTTTCAAAACCAACTTTCCTCCATATGGAAGAGATCTTGCGGATCAGAAACCTACTAGTCGATTTACTAATGGAAAATTAGTAACAGATATATTATGTATGATTCGAAAGAATAACTTTAGCAATCTGTAGAATAAAAGCATATGATAGCTTCGTTGTAATGTTAAACATAGAAAGGGATAGTAATATGAATTCTGGTACAGTTTCTCTTAAATCAACAGTATAACAATGGAGCATTAGTCTGACGTTGTCGCATAACAATGCAATGAAACTTCTCGAGACAGAATAAACCTGTCTTTCTCCAAAACACCAAGGCAGAGATAAAAATCTGCTCTGATACCAAATGTTATATTTAAATCGATTCTAAAATATGCGGAATAAAACTCTTCAAAAGAATCGAAATTTAGATGCCAAGATGGATCATACCTCCGACCATTGATGCTGCTTGAGTTTGACTAATTGTTGTAGAAGTTTTTCCAGCTCCACACTAATTTTGCTTTCCTTTTGCTTTCCATATGGCACTTCCAAGCTCTGCTCACTCTGATTGATGGTGTAAGACCGAAGGAAATTGATTGAAATTAAGGAAGCTTGGGGACCAAAACAAAATCTTTATAGCCAAGCTTCCATCAAGTTTCTGTTGACTAACTGTTAACTGTTCCACATATCTAGGTAGAGAACCGTATGGAGTAATGGACCATTCTAGAAGCTCCCAAATGAGAAAACGGTTCCAGTCGGTTTCCAAACGAGCTGTAGCAGTTGAGTAATAGTTCAGGTTAGTTTCCGAATGAACTGTTGATTGTTCGAATAGGGTTACGGGTCGAAAGAGCTGACGGCGGACGGTTCCGGTTGGTTGGTTTCCGAATGAGCTTCGGCGGTTCAAAACAGTTACGGGAGCTTACAAAAATTGCAGTTATGTATCAAAATCCTTATAGTTTTGTTTGTTTCTTCCTAATAGAAATTGTAGGATTTAATTATACAAAAAATTGTATTCAGTTTTGATGAGATATAAACGTTTTGCCTCAAATCTTATGATTTATGGTTCTATAAAGAAACAATATTTTCTTATGATTTATGGCTCTATAAAGAAACAAGATTTAAACAATAGAAGCCTCAAATTTAAAGCCATAAAAGCATAAAGAAAAATATATAGGTTCTTGGCCCTTACGATTGAAATCACCTCCAATTCAAAGACAAACAACAATAAATCCAAATTCAAAGGAAACACCCTCGGATTTGTCGATCTTTAGGATGACTATGTCATACTGTCACACAACAAAGTATAAAATCTCGGAAATTTTAAACCTGTGTATGAGTTATTTCCATCCACCGCCTTTCTCAGACAATAGGTTTAGGTTATGTCTAAACTATGAATACGAGGCTACAAATGTAAGAACAATACTAGATAAGCTGATGGAAGTAAGTATGAGAGCACTTTGTAAAGAGTTCTTTGATGTGATTAAGAATGCAAAAAGTTTAGGGTTTAACACCACTTCTAGTAAGTATGAGAGCACTTTGAAAAGAGTTTTGTTGATCTGATTAAGAATGAAACAATTTTAGGGTTTAACACCACTTCTCATTGGGAGAATGAAAAACATAAGGTGTATGGCCTTCTCCAGTGCAAAGAGGATGCATCGCTACAAGTTCCCGCTTGGATTAGAACCACCATAGAATTAAAAAGGAAGACAATGCTAAGGAAGTGTGTGAAAGGTTGTTGGTTCTCCTTCTTGTTCTTCTCTAGCCATAGAATCTCTCTCTCTATTGATATTCCTTTTAGCATAATTCAAATCAAAATTAACATTAGACTTTAACAGACTTACCGGTTATTAATGATTTGGATCTCTCAAGCAGTGAGCTCTCTGCATCCTCGTTCTCACATGGAATAAAACATTAATGAATACTCCCAAACTTTCTGTTGAAAGGGTGTCATTTGACGTAGTTTGTTCATGCAGTTAATAACCTGTCAAAGCTCAAGGACACCATCAATCTACACAATCATTTATTGATGTATAAAGTTCCTTCCCTCAAGAAAACTTGTAGGAAGTTATTCTTGGAAAACAAGGACACCATCAATCTATACAATAATTTATTGATGTGTAAAATTCCTTCCCTCAAGAAAACGTGTAGAAAGTTATTCTCTGAAAACGTGTTTTCGAGAGTCTATTTTACAATGTTAAATACAAGTTATAATAATTTTATTTTATTATATGAGCATGTGTCAATTCAATATCCAATATTTTGGAAACTGAATGTTTAGTTTAAAAAACTCCACTTTTGCCTCATAAATGGTAAATCGTGATAGTATTGGTATCAATGTTAGTTAGTTGTTGAAGCTATCAAACATGCCAAGTAGATGGTATTGGTATCAATGCTATTTAGTGGTTAAAGCGATCAAACACGCCAAACAAAGATTTGACCTCTTAAAATTTATTATGCTGCCACAAGTGAAAAGCATTAATGTTGAGAATTCAACATCATATTTTTTATAATGCCATTGTATTATGCTCAATATAATATCTTCCCCAGAAATTTACAATGGAAAACGTTCAAATTAATTGCAAGACAATTTACAATGGAAAACGTTCAAATTAATTGCAAGACAAATGGTTAGTAAACCAAATATTAAAATAGTTATAATATTTTTAACAATGTGAAGGCAAAGGGTCATTTGTTGTACTTTATAGCTGAAATCAAGAATTTAGATATTGATCACATTGGCAGATTTACACAGTGATTACATTAGAAAGCATAAGAAGGTATTGATTTTAATATTAATTATATTTGTTGAATACCTCCTATCTTAGTGATTATATTAGTTGAATGATCTTAGTGATCAAGTCAGCAAATTTGAACAATAATTATATTAAAAAGAAAATTTGCTCGGTAAAAAATGATTATATTAGAAAGCAAATTTGCATAGTGATTATACTAGACAGCATAAGAGGATATTAATTTTAATATTAATTATATTGGTTGAATCCTTAGTATCTTCATAAATAGAGTTGTAAAAGTATTGATTTGATTAAAACTAATAATTTATTTTTATCAAAATGTAAGTCGGTCTGTGTTTTATTCCTTCTCTAATTTCTTAGCTTGTTTGCAAGGCTTACACATGCCATATATAAATGGTGACCTAGTGCTGGCAGTGGCCAATTTAAACTTTAACATAACAAAATGAAAGAAACAATAGTAAAAATGAATGGAGATAATTTGCTTTAATTATCCTTAATCTCTTTCCACTTGCATATGAAATTAAATTAATAATTGCATCAGATATAATCTTTAATTAGACACCACATAGTGTCCAGCCTTATAAGTATATATCTTCTTTGATTTTCTTAAGAAAACATAGGATTTTGTATTGGAAATTAGGATTTATATAGTTTTTAAAGAAACTAATTGGGATCAAGATGGTGGTGAAATGAATATCCAAAAATATAATCAGGATTGTGAATAAATTTAACTTTATCTAAAAGCAAAGGCTGCTAGAGCATACACAAAGGGATAAATCATTTTGGCCCTTAATTGCAGTCTAAATTTGTATATAGTTGTCTCCTGAAAGCATTAATATCATTGCCAAACCACTAATATCATTGCCAAAAAGTTTTTTTATTTTGAAATTAATTTTCAAAACATTATTACTTTGATTGCTCAAATATGATTAATTTAGTTTTATGACTTATGATGTATAATAGTACTAAGTGTTTTAAAGTCGCCACAACACCGTAATGATTTGAAAATTGACTCTCACAGTAAAGATAAATCTTCAACCTTTCACAATAGAGAATGTCCATTTTCACATTGCCACATGGAAGAATGCATATATCATTCTTCAATTAAACAAACACAGGTACATTGGTGGCTCCTCGTTTGCATCAGTGATCATACCGATTTCACTCAAGTGGTCACCTCTCTCCAATGCATATGCACTAGTGTAATGTGAAATTAAAAGATAGCATATGCACTAGTATTTCTATAGCAAGGGAGAATTGAATTTTATGTTGGTAATCGTTTTTATCATCTCAAATTACAATGAGAATGGTTAAATATATATTAAATAATAATTAAATTTTTAAAAATAAAAACTGTTTTTTGAATTTTTGAAATTAAATATTTTTAATTTTTATTAGTGAATAATTCATACATATAAAAACAATTATTTAAGTAATGACAAGTTCGCTGCAATTCTCAGGCTAAGTTTTAAGTTCATTTATGTTGTTTAACATCTAATAATGAGAATATTGATGCAAATTTTGAATACAAATGTTTAAGTGTTAAGTTCATTAATGTTGTTTGATCTCTGAAAATTAATAATGCAAATATTGATAAGAATTTTGAATATAAACTTGTAATTACTTAAAATAATTTTGATAAAAAAATTTAAATGCTATGGATTATGTTCCTATCGAAAAGATAAGCAACTCCAATGTTAGAAATGCTACAGTTTATGTTCCTACAGAACATAACTTATGACTTATATTTAATTAGACTTTCATACTTACCATTTAGTTTAGTTTGCTTAGAGTTCGATGCACATGATTATGAAATCTAGGCAGGGACTAGTTGCTTTGCAGCTATTTCCCTGTTAATTATACATTGGGTAGCTTTTAATCCTCATTTTCTACTCTTCAATCTTCAGGTTTCTGCACTTCATTTATTTCATTTGCATGGATAGGTTTGTAATTAGAAATATCCATTTCCATGTAATGGATTGCAGGTATTAAAGTTGACAGAGGATCTTGAATATTAACTCAGATGAAGATACAAAGATTAGTATAACAACGACCAGAAATTCAAATTTAAAAAGAAACCATTAAATTGCAAGTAATTAAGGTTAACAGTGAAGATAGTATAAGAAGCTTAACATATTAGTATAACAAAGGAAAGGAATTTAGTTTTTTTATTAATATAACAACAACTAGAAATTCAAAAATTCAGTTTTAAAAGAAAAACAGTTAATTGAAGAGTAAAGTTTGAATTTCAATTTTAAAGACTTTTAAACTCAATTAAATGCAAAATGCAAAATTCAGTTTAAAAAGAAAATTTAAATAAAAACACAAAGTTTGAATATTAATTTAAAGGCTTCTAAACCCAACCATATGCTTAATCTTAAAAAAATTCAAATCCTGCAAATCACTAGCATTCTTCATATTAATATAAACAACATATATAGGCAAATGCAGAACAATGTACTCTGTTTTTGTGATTTCCATCTTATCACTCATCAACTATCGGATATGGCTCTGCATTGCTCTAGGAAGCCATGGATTAAGGTTGATACTAAAGGACTCCTTTGATATGTTCAGCAGCTGAAATAGAATATGTGTTTATACGGGCGAATCTTGCTTCTCCCAGAGCGGAGATCAAATATTCAACTATCGGATATGGCTCTGCACTGCTCTAGGAAGCCAGGGATTAAGGTTGATACTAAAGGACTCCTTCGATATGTTTAGCAGCTGAAATAGAATATGTGTTTATAAGGGCGAATCTTGCTTCTCCTAGAGCGGAGATCAAATATTCAGAATAGTTAGACCTGTCTCTACTGCTAGTGGTATGGCATGCTAAAGCAAGGATCAAAGCCTAGACACTAGCATCCATTTGTTCTTAACAGTAAAGAACTATGGCATGCTAAAGCAAGGATCAAAACCTAGACACTCGCATCGAATTGTTCTTAACAGTAAAGAACTACTTAGAGAATGTTGTGTTCTCTGTACAAGTGAAATGCAAGAGAACATAAATAATAATGACAGTTTAAAAAAGAACCAATATCTCAGTAAAGAACCAATATCTGCTCGGATCCTAAAGATTGGAGCGTGACAACAAACTAAATTAAAATCGCACATACCTAAAACCCTTTTCTGATCTTCATTGTGATTTAGAAAAGGGTAGACAACATCCTTCTTGGACAGTGTTGTAGAAGGCGTTTCTGGTAGGAATAAACCTAGCCCGTCCAACAAAAGGGTAGACATCATCATTCTTAGATAGAAGCATCCTTCCACGCCTGGGCACCCTAAAGATTTCACAAAACCGGCTCTCAATTTGTTTTCAGCTTTCAATATCTGGGCGCTATTCAAGATTTAATCACACGAAGCATCGCAATTAATCTTGCTGGTTGTGATTAATCACACGAAGCATCATGATTAATCTGGCTAGCTGGTTTGTTAAATAGTTCCTTCATGGGCGCCCTTGACATTTACCTTGGCTGCTTCATTTTCTTTTCTTTTTTGCTTGTAATACCCATGTCCAGTCTACTATCCGATCAACAATGTACAGGGGAAACCAATCGATATAACAAAAATAATGAACAAGACTATGGCACTGTGGATTCTGGAATGATGCAGGAAAAAATGAACTAATATAATGACCAATCGATCATTGAATTCATCTCTTCTCTCTTCTCCATATTTCAACCAAGGGAAACCTAAATTCTTCAGTCTTGTGGCAGTAATTCATTCCCGATTTTCTCTTCTTTCTTCTTATACATGTTAATTTATTTTTTATCTTTGCTTTTTGTTTTTTACGTTTTACTTTATTTTTCTGACTTACTTTTTGTTTTTTACGTTTTACTTTATTTTTTTACTTCCTTTTTGTTTTTTACTTTTTCTTGAAGTTGAGTTTTGTTTTTAACCTTTTCGACTTTTTCGGAAACTGCTTTTGTTTTTAACATTTTACTTAATTTTTTATTTTATTTTTTTAACTTTTCTGTTCTAACGATTATATTTATGAGCTCAAACATGTTAAAGACACTTTAATAGTGGACATAAAATGGTTTAGAGGTAAAAATTAAAGAGAGAATATTTTTCATGATTATTTATGAAAAAGTTTTATATAGGAAAAATGTTTATAATGTAGCTTAGTAATTTGTGGTAATACATTAGTTCATGTATAAATAGAAAATTTATAAAAATTGAAAAGAAATATTGATTAGTTTGAAAGATTCTTCAAATAATACAACCAATATAAAAGTAAAAGAATACAACCAATATAAAAGTAAAAGACCTAGTTTCTTCTTGTATCTTGTGCTTTGAGTTATTAAACAATGATTTTCTTTTTTAAAAAAATAATATAAATAATGATTCTCTTTAAAAAAAAAAAAAAAAACCTCTTTTGCATTTGCAAATTCAAATTTCTATCTTTTCATTAATTTTTTAATATAAAATATTTTTATTAATGATTAATTCTTCTACCTACAAAATTTTGTTGGCATCTTAATATCTTTTAATGATAACACTATGTCTTAATTTATTGTCTAAATGTAATGGTCTTCAAATGTTTTTGTTAGCATCCTAATATCTTTTAATGATAAAAGTATGTCTTAATTTATTGTCTAAATGTAATGGTCTTCAAATGTTCTTAAATAATGGTGGACCTTTTGAATGCCTTCATTATTTTAATATTTTAAGAGTGATTAGCTTTAGTCCTTGAAAATATTTAAAAATACATGTTTCTTTATATTTTATGTAATATTTGAAAATGATAAAAATATTTTGAAAATTGCATGTTTCTTTATAATTTATGCAATTTTTGAAGATTATAAAAATATGTAGAATTTAATTGATCAGTTAATGTTCAAGATGTTTTTAGACCTTCTTTCTTAAAAAGAAGATGGAAAATTGGAAAGAATTGCTCCATAGAAAATTTTATTAAAGATGAAACAAAAAGGATTATGCTTACAAGAAAGAAACAATATCTATAATTAATGAATAAGGAGATAATGATGCAAGAGCATCGCCAACTCATCAAGGAGCATCGCGACTACCAAAGACAGGCGAGCCAACACGAAGGGAAGTGAACAGTTGGACAAGCCAGCATAAAGTTTTAAATTTTTCGTCCAAGAGGATGCGCCAATGTATAAATGCACCATTTATGAAAGCACCTTTTGTGTGTTGTATCAGACCTCGAGCCATACGCTCATGTCTGAAATAGATAGGAGGCATTTATTAGATTTAATGCAGGTAGATAGATGTTTAAGACTAGATTAGACAGTTTAGAGATTCGAGAGGGAAAACGGATATAGACACCCTCCTTTGTACATTGTAACATTATTCAGATTATCAAGCATTCAGAAGAGAAGAGAGCAAACAGAGAAATTGTGAAGAACACCCATGTACAGATTGGAGTTAATAGAAGAGAGTCTTTAATTCAATTTCATGTATGGTGTTGTTTCTCTATGTGTATTGATTGTATGCTCAATATCAGGGCAGGTCATCGGGAGAGCGATGATGAAAAAGTTGCCAGGTATATGAATGGCCTGAGGTATGAAATTCAAGATGAATTAAGTATGGCAACGATCCGAACAGTTGAGGATGCTTACCAGATGGCTCTGAGAGCCGAGGAGAAGCTGAGCCGTAAGCAAGGTCAGCGAGGGCGAGGTAGGATTTAGCCGAGGGGTAAGACAGTTACCCAGGAGAAGTATCTAAAGACCAAGGAGGAATGGAAGAAACCTCAGGGTAAAGTTGAAAGGGGTGGAACCTCACAACAAGGACAACAATATGCTAAGCCGAGGAGACAGCATAATGAACAGAGAGGAGATTATGCTGATGCAAATACTTTTCCTCGTACCAGGGGTTGAGGTAGAGGAAGAGGAGGAATCATCACATGTTTCACATGTGGAAAGGATGGACACAAAGCAGTTGACTGTACAGATAGAAAAAGGGATGGAGGAGAAGCTCACATCGCCGAAGCGCAGAGGCGTGATATTGAAAATGAAGACACTGAAGCAGGAAGGTCACTGACAGTGCACAAAGTCCTTTTGACACCTGAGAAAGAAGTACAGGAGAGTTCAACTCAAAGGACCAGACTGTTCAGGACGACTTGCAAAACCAAAGACTAGAAATGCAAGGTCATAATTGACAGTGGCAGCACTGATAATCTCGTTTCAACTGAGATGGTGGAGAAACTAGCGCTGGAGACCAGTGATCACCCGAGTCCATATAAAGTTTCATGGCTACAAAAGGGACATCAGGTGAGTGTCACTAAACAGTGCTTCGTTGAATTTAAAATAGGAGGATATAATGATAAAATTCTCTGTGATGTTATTCCCATGGATGTATGTCATTTATTGTTGGGTAGACCATGGCAATATGACTGGAATGTAGTTCATGATGGGAGAATGAACACATATACCCTGGAGAAAAATGGGAGAACACATAGGTTACTACCGATACAGGATAAGGAGGTAAAGCCGGAAGTAAACAGCACCATACTTCTCATGAGTGGGAAGGAGCTTCTTACAGAGATAGAGAAGAAGGAGGATCCACAATTCTTTGTTGTCAGAAAGCCGAGGATTGTTCTGACCAGCACAAGAGTGGACAATTTACCAGATGAGATTCAGGAACTGTTGGGAGAGTTCGCTGACATCATCGTGGATGAATGACCTCATTCGTTGCCACCGATGAGGAGTGTGAGTCATCATATTGATCTCATACCAGGAGCCAGTTTACCGAACAAGGCTGCATACAGGTTGACACCACAAGAAAATGAGGAGGTCAAAAAGCAGGTCCAGGAGTTGTTGGACAAGGGACTAGTTAGAGAAAGTCTGATTCCGTGCGCTGTTCCAACCGTGCTTAGTCCGAAGAAAGATGGAGGCTGGAGAATGTGCACCGACTCAAGAGCGATCAACAAAATTACCATCAGGTACAGGTTTCCACTGCCGAGAATGGATGATCTGATGGATTGCCTGAGTGGGGCAAATTATTTTTCAAAAATTGATCTGAAGAGTGGATATCATCAAATTCGCATGAGAGAAGGTGATGAATGGAAGACAACATTCAAGACAAATGAAGGTTTGTACGAATGGCTAGTCATGGCATTTGGCTTGACAAATGCGTCGAGCACGTTCATGAGACTGATGAATGAAGTCCTGAGGGAATTCATCGAGAAATTTGTAGTCGTATATCTAGATGATATATTGATCTACAGTAAGACCAAGGCTGAACATTTGAAACATTTGACCATTGTGATGAGGAAGCTACATCAGGAGAAACTGTTGATTAACATGAAGAAATCTTCGTTCATGAAGAGAGAGCTCATTTACTTGGGGTTCGTCATTTCGGCGAATGAATTGAAAATGGATCCAAATAAGGTGGAAGTGATTAAAAATTGGCCATCACCCAGAAACGTTTTTGAGGTAAGGAGTTTCCATGGTTTGGCTAGTTTCTACAGAAAGTTCATTAGGAATTTCAGTGGTATTAGCGCAGCGATGATGGACACAGTGAAGAAACGACATAAGAGTTTTCACTGGACAACAGAGGCTGAGAAGAGCTTCAATCTGTTGAAGCGAAAGATCATAGAGCAACCAGTGTTGGTGTTGCCAGATTTTCAGAAGACATTTCAGGTGAAGTGTGATGCAAGTGGCTTTGCCATAGGAGCGATCCTGAGCCAAGAGGACAGACCAATTTCCTATTTCAGTGAGAAGTTGGATGAAGCAAAACTGAAGTACTCTACGTATGATAAAGAATTTTATGCCATCATCCAGGCATTGAAGAAGTGGAGGCATTACTTGATTCCAAAGGAATTTGTATTGTATAGTGATAACCATGCATTGCAGTTCGTAAGTCAACAAGAGAAGCTGAATCAGAAACATGCAAAATGGGTAGAATATATGCAAAATTTTACATTTGTAATTAAACACATTTCAGGGACTGCTAACAAAGTGGCTGATGCTTCGAGCAGGAAGTGTTTGTTACTGCAGGAATTTCGGGTCAAGACATTAGGTTTTGAAAACCTTAAAGACATGTATGCATGTGATGCAGATTTTGCAGAGGCATACGAGGCAGCTGAGAATCCAGTTCTCAGAGATCGAAGCCCGTGGTTGAATTACATGATCCAGAATGAATTGTTGTTCAGGGGCAATCAGTTATGCATTCCAAATTGCTCCATGAGGGAGAATTTGCTGAAAGAAAAGCACAGTGGGGGCTTAGCAGGGCACTTTGGCCTTGACAAAATGTTTGCGAAGTTAAGCAAAGCATATTTTTGGCCGAAGATGCGAACAGATGTCAGGAAGTTTGTTGACAGGTGCAGAATTTGTTAGCATGTGAAGGGCCGAAAGAAGAATGCGGGATTATATTAGCCGTTGCCCATACCTGAGAGGCCATGGGAGGCGATAAGCATGGATTTTGTATTAGGACTGCTGAGGACGCAGAGAGGAGTCGATTCCATCTTTGTGGTGGTTGACAGGTTTTCAAAGATGGCACATTTTATTCCGTGTCAGAAGGCCAGTGATGTGACTCACATCGCGAACTTGTTTTTCAAGGAGATCATTCGACTCCATGGATTGCCGAGAAGCATTGTATCAGACAGAGATACGAAATTCATTGGACACTTCTGGAGGACACTCTGGAAGAAGATGGGAACTAACTTAATGTTCAGTTCTACCTATCATTCACAGATAGATGGGCAAACAGAGGTGGTGAACAGAAGCTTGGTAGATTTATTAAGGAGCCTGGTAATAGAACACCACAGCAGCTGGGATAACATGTTACCATAGGTAGAATTTGCTTATAACGATTCGGTGAATCGAAGCACAGGCAAGAGTCCATTTGAGATCGTATATGGCAGGCAGCCGAGAGGGGTATCTGAACTGCGAAATTCATAACAAACTGCTACTAGCAAAGCAAGCGCTGAAGAATTCACAGAGGCAATGAAGGAACTTCACATTGAGGTGAAGCAGCGACTGATTGATTCAAATCAGGAGTACAAGCGCAGGGCAGATCAGCATCAGAGACAACTTCAATTTGAGGTTGGCGATCTAGTTCTAGCACATCTAAGGAATTAAAGGTTCCCAAGGGGGAGAAAATTGGGAGAAAATGAAGAAAATTGGGCCATGTAGAGTCCTGAAGAAATTGGGAGAAAATTCTTACGAGATTGAATTGCCGGATGACATTGGAATATCTCCGACATTCAATGTTTCAGACTTATATCCCTATAAGGTTGAGGAAACAGGAGCTGAAAGTGATGAGCAGCCAGGAATTCAGTGGTAGAAGCAGATGCCAATTGCAGAAAGGCCACAGATGGAGAGGATACTTGACAGAAGAGTTAGCAAAAAGACCAGACGAAAACAATATTTTGAATATCTGGTGAAATGGAAGAATCACCCAGTGGAGGATGCCAGCTGGGAGACAGAAGCAGTTATCCAAAAGCATGGACAGACCATGCAGGAGCTCATGGATAGGAGCCCATGAAAATTTTCAAGCCAAGGAGTATGATGCAGGAGCATCGCCAACTCATCAACGAGCATCACGACTACCAAAGACAGGCGAGCCAGCATGAAGGGAAGTGAACAGTTGGACAAGCCAGCATAAAGTTTTAAATTTTTCATCCAAGAGGATGAGCCAATGTATAAATGCACTATTTATGAAAGCACCTTTTGTGTGTTGTATCAGACCTCGAGCCATACGCTCATGTCTAAAATAGATAGGAGGAATTTATTAGATTTAATGTAGGTAGATAGATGTTTAAGACTAGATTAGACAGTTTAGAGATTTGAGAGGGAAAACGGATATAGACACCCTCCTTTGTACATTGTAACATTATTCAAATTATCAAGCATTCAGAAGAGAAGAGAGAAAACAGAGAAATTGTGAAGAACACCCATGTACAGATTGGAGTTAATAGAAGAGAGTCTTTAATTCAACTTCATGTCTGGTGTTGTTTCTCTGTGTGTATTGATTGTATGCTCATGAAAGTTTGTTTTTTTGGTTATGCATTTGCTTTGGATATGCTATGCATGTGATTTCAGGGTTTGAAACTGAAGTCTGAGAAGGAAAAGAATGAGTTTCAATTGTTTCTCTATCTGAGTCAGGAAATTCCTGCATAGAGTGCAGTCGAATTCATCCGCAAGGAGTGCGTTGATGAAGGTTAGATAGTTTAACCATTTGTGCTTATTCGCCAGAAGTTGCTTTGGATTGTCGACACCGTGCAAAGTGTGTGCAAGTTGGACAAGAGAAGTCTCAGTTGTTAGTCTGAGCAAAGGAGTTAAGGACTGCTGCTGCAGGAAGTGCGCAGAGACTGAAGGGTTCAACTTGAGGAGGTGTTGAACATTGAGCGCAAGGAGGGCGCAGACATTCCTCTGAAGGAGTCAGAGTGAATAAGCTCAGGAGGGATAGTTCCTTTGCGGTATCGTAGAAAGGGAGTATAGACGGCCCGTATCGAGGAAGGTTTCAAGCAGGAGCTGCAAGCACAGGTCTGGAGAACAAGTCTCAGAAGAAGCACTTCGTCATTGTAAGAAAATGCCAAGGAAGAGGAGTCGACGGTCAGGATTCGTGGGACAGAGTAGCGAAATCCCACCAGCCATTAGATCTCGAGGAGATGCACATGGGTTAAACCTAAGCGTGCGAGGAGGAGCTCAAGAGCCATCGGGATTTGGCTCATTGGGGAATTAGGGTTTGCGGAGACAGGATTTTTGTGCCTGCTGAAATCGCGATTAGCGATTTCTCGACACAACTGGAGCCATTGATCACTGTGGGGACACGTGGCACGAGATCTCGGAGAGTCGGGGTTCGGCACTTCGGGATTCTTGGTGTCGAAAGAATCACAGAGGATTCGCGAAACTCCTAATTGCGACGGGTCCCACAGTGATAGCGTTTTGTATTGACAGGTGGCATTGCATATCGGGGTTTGGGACTTGGTAGGTCCTGTGAAACGGTGCCACAGTAATCGCAAATTCCCGAAACATGAATTCCCGATTTACCGGAAAGCGTGGGGTCCAGGTGAAAGTGCAGAGGACAAGTGGCATCGGGGTTCGGGGATCGGAGATTTGTGAGAGCAGTGACACACGACCGTGTGTTCACCGATTTCCCGACGAGGAAACCCCCGATAAGGACGAGAAAGGTGCGAAGTGGATACTCCATCGGTTTCCAGGAAATTGTGAGACCCGAATCTGCTAGCACAGGACCCGCGATCAAGTGAGTTCCGATTTCCCGATTTGAAAAAGGGAGATCACAGGGAAGGTATGTGGGTAGTGAGAACTTCCGATTGGAAGTTGAAGAGTAGTTTAGCTCTTCGGGCCTAGGGGAGAGAAGGTCTTGGTGGGAGCGGGACGCAAGGGTGGCGCGTTTGCTTTGCGTCAGATAATATAAAATACAAGACATTTTACTTATATTTTAAGTTTGGATTCATTGATTTTAATTAAAAAGCATTAATATTAAAAACTCCTTCTTTTATTATTTTATCATTTTTAAAGTTATTTTAGCAATTTTAGCAATTTTTAAGTGATGCCTACTAGAATGGATACTATGGAGTTAATATAAAGAATGGGAGCTACAAGAGAACTATGTGATGTGAGTGATGATGAATGAGATCAAGAACTCATAATGATCTACCCAAGAAGGCGATTTACTGGAGAAGGTGACCACACAAGCCATAGTCCGGCTTCTTGACCAAAAACTCCTCGGGGGCGGAAATCAAAATAGGGGCGTACCATTGGTTTGGGTGACCAAGCAATGGAGATCCAATGCCGGGATGATCTGAGAGTAGCCAAGAGGATGTGGCTATCTCAGTGTGAACCCTAGGGATCAACGAGAGAGAAGACTATGATTACTTGTTCCAGTAAATCAGACATGCCTCTACATGAGTCATTATATCATCCGCAATATCCATGGGCTGGAGTTCTACATCAGATGAATGTAAAGAATGTTCTCCAGAAAAATTGAATATAGAGCGTATGAAAAGCAACCACAATACTTTGAGGCATAGACCCTTGTGTGCAGATGGAAGAATATAACTTGGTAGAGAACCTCTAGTGCACAGTAGAAGCATGGTGAAGATTCTCTATAATAGAGATATTATATCAGAATGATTACTCATAAGGTCAGGATGATGGATTGTCAATCCATGAAAAAGGTCTCATGATGACAGAAGAAGTGCCACATGGATATGTTCCAGTTTGACTCTTGCCATGATATTGTGAGCTAGCAAGAGGAATCCAACAATAATATTGTGAGCTAGAAAGAGGAATCCAACAATGGTATACCTTATTGGCCAGAGCTACATGAAGTCGTCAGAAGAAAAAGATAAGAATACTTTATTTGAGTCTTGGTTCACCTTATATACTGAGGGAACCATTTATTTACATATGCTTAATTAAATAACATCAAAAGGTGAAAATGGGTCATGCCTAGGTGGTTGACTTGTGCGCCCCAGGTGGGCATTCCCCTAGGTGGCCGCCTTGGCCCAATTCCTCCCTGTTTAGATCTAGAAGTGTCTCGGCTTCCATGAGAAGGTGCGTAAACTTACTGTGAAACACTTCAATTGTGAGCCACTTTGCCTGAGCTGGAGTTTGTCCTTGGCGGGCTACCAGATATGAAGTGTATGCGCGGTGCCTTATAGAGCGAGTTCGAGTGTCCAGTAGAGTGTCTTTGGCCAATGGGAGTTGTGTTGATATTATGGTAGTTGCGGGAGGTATTTACCTCCACGTGTAAACTTGACAATAATAGAATACTACTGGAAGCAAGAAGAAACCCTAATGAGTTGGATAATAACCCTAAAAGACTTGTCGGCTCAAGAAGATAATTTGTATTAGGTTATTAGCTTCCAAGAGAAGAAGTCATCCAGAAGAAATAATAATATACTAAACAGACAGATACCCAGAATGAGAAGTCGGCCCAGAAAGTTAGCCATAATTACTATAAATACAGGAGGCAAGTCTTCATTTTGGCAGGCAGTCTCAGAATTGCAGAGCAACACTTGTGCGCACTGCAGTTGCCCAGTTTGTGCACATTTTTGGAGGAGACTTGTCCTTGCAGCTGTTGTAGTTGGCTTGGACTATATCTTGGTTAGGGTTTGGACTATCTGATCAGCTTTTGTTGGTGTGCTATTCTTGGGGAAAGGTGTGCTACCCTTTGTTTGGATATCTAGCCTAGGTTTTGCTTCCGGAGTGATTCTCTATCAAGGTTAAGGTGCTAAGAGGGTGGCTTCGGCCTATGGTTGGGTGACAATAGTGATATTGTCAATGGTAAAATGAGCACATCCATTATATTATAACAGGTTATGGGCCCACACCTCCTTCATTCAGTCTAACCATTGGAAGGAAACATAGCCGTAAGGATATTGAGCTCGTTGAAGAACTGTCGCTAGGGTTTCTAGTAGGAGCAGTCACCATAGCACTGCTGCTAGGGTTACTAGCAGGTGCAGTTGTAGAAACTATAATCCTCTCATTGAGGCACCCTAAGTGAAGGGGTTGACCTAATTTCTGGATAGATCAGTGCACCCTAGCCTAGCACATCTCCTGATACTCTCAACAAGCCAAGACATCAAGTTTAAGTTTCTAGTCAAATTTAGGGTTGACCAAGTCAAAGCAGCCATGACTTACTCTATGAAGTCAGAGAACAAGTTAGATGGAGATTCTAACTTCAGAGCGTGGAAGACAAGGATTGACCTCATCCTTGCCAAGAATAAAGTGTTGAATATCGTGAAAGGAAAGATAGTGGAACCGGTGTTTGAAGAAGGAAAAGAGAAGGAACCACAGAACGTTGCAGTTATGGAGAAGTTCAAAGACAGTAACATCAATGCTATGAGTATCACAGTGGAATATATAAAAGGCCACTTGATACCCTACATCTCCCATCTTGACTCATCGAAGAAGATGTACGATGCCCTAACAAATCTCTTCTCGGTCAGAAACATTGGACAAGTTATGAGTCTGAAGAATGAGCTCCGTGACATGAAGATGAATGATGAGGACA
>ML787752.1:535203-550656 GCA_009831015.1 Picea engelmannii | reverse complement strand
TATAACAAAGATATTATATCACAATGATTACTCAGAAGATCAGAATGATGGATTGCCAATCCATGAAAAACATCTCATGATGACAGAAGAAGTGCCACATGGATATGTTCCAGTTTGACTCTTGCCACGATATTGTGAGCTAGCAAGAGGAATTCAACAATGATATACCTTATTGACCAGAGCTACATGAAGCCTTCAAAAGAAAACTAGTGTTCCAGACCGAAGTACATTTTAAATCAAGCATTACATTATCCGTGATGAAGTCCAGAAAGGAGAAAGTGGTTCTCCAATACATATATCCATAGATGAGAAGATAAGAAGAAATTTTGGTAAAAGCTTCTGTTCAAAATGAAAGAGTTTGCATACTCAAGCTAGAGCTCGTGAAGATGACTTCCTTATTAAAAAAAAAAAGGAAGAGATAACTCCCAGGTTGGGAGGGAAAACTGATGTATTATTGATTGATGGACAGTCAATTTTCAGTTCGAAGAATGGTCCAGGATGAGCAGATTCTTTCATGTTCAGAAAATGGATTGAGATTTCTGACGGACAATGATTTCCCATTGTGGTTAACATGGGAAGTGGTCCAGATTGCTAATGTACCGTAAACAATGAATTCCCATTGTGGTTAACATGGGGAGTGGTCTAGGGTAGTCTCTCTTCTTGAGGGTTACTCAAGAAGACTGACCTGCCTCGCCGGACATCGATTTCTCATTGTGGTTAACATGAGGAATGGTCTGTTTTAGAGGTTGGTACAGGGCAATATTTTCCTCTTGTGGTTAACAGAGGAAATGGTTCGAACAATCATTCCTTAGGGTGTATTTATTCTCTCCAAGTTGCACTTTGTTTAGTGCCGGAGGAATGGTCCAGGGTGGGGAATGGTCCAAGCTCAGCAATCAGGGACAGGCATTCCTTAGGGAAGATTCATTCTCTCTAGGTTACACTTTGTTTAGTGTCGGAGGAATGGCCCAGGGTGAGGAATGGTCCAGGTTCAGAAATCAGAACAATCATTCTTCCTTGTTTGAGAAGAATAAGGCAGATAGCCCATCGTTGATGTTATACTCTGAGGGAAGATATTCTTTCAGATCTCACAGACGTGAGTGAAAGATTGATCCATATGATTCAGTTTATATCATAACATTGTTTCTATGCAGGTTGATATCAGATGATTGTTATGAAGATTGTATGACAGTAGATGTATACTACTGTGGTGGATGTGTTCCACTGTTTGTGACTATANGTTACTGATCAAGTACTTGTTTGCTACTTGGTGTGGTAGTGTACCACTGGATTGTAGTTATGTACTACTATGGATAGACACAATTATGTTCTATTTTGTTCCGATTATCTTGAAGACTATCAACAGTTTGGTAAATGATTATCATCCAGATGAATGATTAAAGGACAGATATTTCCCAGACGAAAAATGGTTCATAACATCTACTCTTCTAGGACATATGTCCATATTAGAAGAATGGTTCTTGTATCACTCTGTGGTGTGAGTGACTTATCCAGCATCATGTCTGATTACTCAGATGGAGTATGGTTTTGAGAGATAATGCAGCTGATGACACTGATGGTGATGATGATGCTCATGATCTAGTCATGAGATAGTCTAGAGGACTATGTTGATGCTACCGGGTGAATGGTATGTTTTGTGCTCAAGACCATTACCTGTAATACCTCCCTAGCTAGGAGGGAGTGTTGATATTATGGTACTTGTGGGAGGTATTTACCTCCACATGTAAACCTGATGAGAATAGAATACTCCAGGAAGTAAGAAGAAACCCTAATGAGTTGGATAATAACCCTAGAAGACTTGTCGGCTCAAGAAGATAATTTTTATTAGGTTATTAGCCTCCAAGATAAGAAGTCGGCCAGAAGAAATAATAATATATTGAACAGACAGATACCCAGAATGAGAATTCGGCCCAGACAGTTAGCTAGAATTACTATAAATACAGGAGACCAGTCTTCATTTTGGCAGGTAGTCTCAGAATTGCAGAGAAGCACTTGTGCGCACTGCAGTTGCCGAGTTTCTGTGCAGTTTTGGAGGAGAGTTGTCGTTGCAGCTGTTGCAGTTGGCTTGGACTATATCTTGGTTAGGGTTTGGACTATCTGATCAGCTTTTGTTGGTGCGCTATCCTTGGGGAAAGGTGCACTACCCTTTGTTTGGCTATCTAGCCTAATGTTTGCTTCTAGAGTGATTCTCTATGAAGGTTAAGGTGCTCGGAGGGTGGCTTCGACCTATGGTTGGGTGATAATAGTGATATTGTCAATGGTAAAATGAGCACATCCATTATATTCTAACAAGTTGTAAATCCAAAATGTTGTCCACTGGATGAGTGATGGTGACTGGATCTTCCAAGAGGGGAGGCTCAAACAACTTTAAGTGATTTATATTAATAACATTATGGATTCCCAGTTGTGGTGGAAAATTCAACCTATAAGCATTTTCTCCAATCTTGTCGAGGATGGTATACATACCATATCTTATTGGCAGAAGCTTGTGATGTTGGCCTTTGAAGCGCTTCTTATCCAAGTGTAACCAGACTTGATCTCCCGGTTGAAAGGACATGAAGTTCCTTTGTTTGTCATGGCGCTGCTTGTCATGCTCTTGAGTTGCTTTAACTGTTGTTGTTATAGCAGTGTGGCATTGTGCAATTTGTTGAAGAAACCATTGTGCTGAGAGTTGTTCCTGTTGTTGATGGAAGGTACCTTGAGGAGCCCAAGTGAGTGGGAGCTCGGTTGGAGATGTTGGTTGGAAGCCCAAGCAAACTTCAAAAGGTGAAAATCTTGTAGAAGAATGTGTTGCCTTGTTGTAGCTATGCTGTAGAATGTGAAAGTAATTGTCTCATTGTTTGTTGCGCCCAAAGTGAGTTCGGAGAGCATGAACCAAGACTTTGTTGACAACCTCTGTTTGGCCATCCGTTTGAGGATGGAATGTAGTAGAAAACTTGAGGTGACACCCCAATAGAGCCCATATTGTCTTCCAAAATGTGTCGAGGAAGCAAGAACCTCTGTCTGAGATGATAGTACTTCGGAGGCCAAAATGGGACCAAACATGTCAGAAGTAGAGTTCTGTTGTTTGCGTTGTTGTAGTAGTCTTTGTGCATGGGATAAAAAGTGCCATTTTGTTGAAGCGACATACCACTACCCAGATTGCATCATGTTTCTTTTGGGTTGTTGGAAGTCCACTGAGGAAGTCCATTGAGATTGACTCCCAAGTTCGAGAAGGAAGAGGTAGTGGTTGATATAACCCATGCTTCTGATTGGATGGCTTGGATTGTGAGCATAATGCATAGGCTCGGATAAAATTTCAAGTTGAGGCTGCATGGAAGGCCAATGGAAATGGCGTTGCAGATGTTGGATGGTCTTTGTGGTACCGAAGTGACCCCCATAGGCTGAAGCATGTGCCTCCCTGATGAGCAAGAGGCGGTTTTCTAAGTGTGGAACACATAACAAATTCAACTTATAGAGCCACCCATCCCGAATAGTGTAGTCTAGGAAGGGGGTTTGATTGATCACTGTGGGAGTTTGCAAAGCCCCTCAAATCTCTCGAAGGTTGGGGTCAGTAGCACACTGATCCTTCCATGTGTCATAGATAGCACAACACACTTCAAGAATTAAAAGAACTAGAGTGGGAGGTCGTCTTAGCAAATCAACCATATTATTAGAAGTGCCTTTCTTATATCTGATGACTAAGTGAAGTTGTTGAATATATGAGGCCCATTTAAGGTGTCTTTGTTCCTAAATCTTTGATTGAGAGTTGATGAAAATAAAAGGGTGGTGGTCTATATGTAGAATTGTTTCTTTACCCAACAAATAATGCCTCCATTGCTTGAGCGCTTGAACCAGACTGTAAAATTCCTTGTCATAGGTGCTATAATTTTTATTTGCCTTGAACAGGTTTTCGGAGTGGTAAGCAATGGGGTGTCCTCCCTGTTTAAGTATGACACCAATAGCATATTGTGAGGCATCAGGCTCAATATCAAAGCGTTGAGAGAGGTCGAGCAAGTGTAATATAGGGGAAGAGCAGAGGGCGTCTTTGAGCTGAGCAAAATGACTAGTTTCTTCTTTGGTCCAGATAAATGCAGAAGAATTATTTGAGAGGTGATGCAAAGGACGGGCAAGATGTAAAAAAGAGGGAATGAACTTACGATAGAAATTGATGCCACCCAGAAAGATTTTGAGCTCCCTAGCTGAAGAAGGTAGGTTTCATTGCTTCAATGTTTGGATGCAGGTTGGATCTGGTTGAATAACCTTTGAGCTAACCAAAAAACCGAGATATGAAACTAAAGTCTGACCAAAATATGACTTCTTCACTTTGACTTGTAACTTGTGTTCTTGGAGAATTTGGAGAACATGTCGGACATGTTGCATGTTTGTGTCTCATGTTTGATTGAAGATAAGGATGTCATCTAAGTAGACGACCTCAAATCGACCCAAATGTGCCCTGAAGATGTCATTGATGAGCCTCATGAAAGTAGATGGGGCGTTGGTGAGGCCGAAAGGAATAACTTTCCACTCAAAAAGACCAAATTTGGTCTTGAACATTGTTTTCCAAACATCATTTGGGTTCATTCGAACCTGATGACAGTCGGCTCTCAAATCCAATCTAGTAAACCACTTAGCTCCTTGGAGGGTGTCAAGTAACTCCTCAATCCGGGGTAGGGGGTAACAGTTTTTTATTGTGGCTTTGTTCAAGGCTCGGTAATTAGTGACAAGGCACATTTTTGAAGTATCTCTTTTGGGGATGACAAATGCAGCAGAAGCACATGGAGAAGATGATGGTTGGATGTGGCCAGAGTTGATGAGATCGGTCATTTGTCTTTCCATTTCCTCTGTTTCACTTGGGGCTAACCGACAAGTAGGGGCGTTAGGTAAAGCAGATCCAGGGATGAGATAAATGGAATGGTCAATGTGTCGGGAGGGGGCGAGTCCCTCCGGAGGTTGAAATACCTCTGCAAACTCTTGGAGCAGGGGAGTCATTGTTTCAGGAACAGGGTGAGTGGTATTGTTTGGTGTTATTGGGCGCACCAAACAGAGAGCTACATTGATTTAAATGTACATGCGCTATTTGTTCTTTGGTAGCAGCTGGTTTGGGTGTTGTTGTGGTTAAGATGTAAGTGTGGCCTTCTTTGGTAAGTTTGTTATGGCGGGATTTGGCCATATAGATAACATTTCTTTGGGTTTGGTATGGGATACCTAGGAGAAAATCTGAACAATCCAAAGGGGAGACATCACAAAGGATAGTATCTTTGAAATAGCATATGAAAAAAGTGACCAAACAACATTTAGAAACTAAGAGGTGAGGCCATCCTTCTAGACCCATCCGAGTTGATAGGGTTGCGGATGTGGAGTAGTAAACAGATTAAGGCGATTGACAAGGTCTTGAGACACCAAATTCTTCTGGCTTCCATTATCCATAATCATTAAAGCCAAGGAGTTTTTTATCTGGCAGTTACGAGTGAAGAGGGGTTGGGTGGATGAGTTTGAATCTTCATGGGTCACTAGAATCAGTGGGGGATCCATTTCTGTGGGATTGTCCAGAGGAAATTCTTCGATATCTTCCATTTGGGAGGGCGCAATGAGCTCAGTCAGTAGAGTTTTGTTGGTCTTTATATTTTGGAGGATTCGACAATTTGATGAATTGTGTGAAGTAGTCTTATGGAATGAGCACCAGGGTGTCCTTCTATTTGTATTGGGTGTGGGGTTTTGAGGCCGAGGAGGTGGAAATCGGGCTGAAGGATTGGAGCTGGATGGTTGAGAGGCAGAGGGGTTGTTGTAGGGGTGGGACTGAGGAGTACGACCTCTATGAGTGACTTTCCTTTCTATAGACAAATCTCTCTGAAATGTTTTGTCTAAAGATGGATTTTCAAATATCTCTACTTCTCAATGGAACTGAATTAATAAACTAGCAACAAACTTTAATATCAGTACCTCTTTCGGATTTGGAATATGAAGTAAGAGGCGCATCTTGTAGAATAATTCTATGTAGCCTTGCTCTCCTTGTGAAGGGAGTTTTCGTAGTTGGTGCCATTTGATCCACAAGGTTTGCACATACCCGGGTGGGTAGAAGCGACTTTTCAATTCTTCGGAAAGTCAAGCCCAAGTTTTGATGGGTTTGGAAGTAGAGGATTCTAGAGCATCCCCAATCTCTATCACAAATGTGGTCTTCTCTTACTCTGTATCCCAACAAGTTTGTGCCAATCCTTCTAATTGCAAGGTTGCAATCTGGAGCTTTCTTTCCTCGGTAAGGCCTGGACATGTATTGAAATAGGTGGAGAGGATACAGATCCAAGAATCCACAACTTATCCATTGGTTTGACCAACAAATTTGGGTAGTTGGATTCGAGTGTCTAACTAGAAGGGGTCTGGATTGTTTTGTTGTTGCATTCTGAGCAACTCATTGAGGACGGAGGAAAGATCTTGGACGAGATTTGAAGTGTTGGAATCTGAGTCTACTGTGAAGGGATATTTTCATGGAGGCATGGTGAGGCCAACTGAAGATCAAGGCACACCTAGTTTGCAATACTGAAAAATGGGTCAGGCTTTGTTTTGGGAACAAAGGACACGAAACCCTGAAGAAACAGAGCTGAACTGGTCTAGAGGGAGAGATCTGTATTGTTTTAGATCTGTGGAACTCCTCTCTATTGCAATGGATATTTGGGCGCCCTTGGGGATATGATATCTATTGAGCTTCTTTCATGAATATATAAACCCTGGAGTGGGCAAAATCTGGACTATTTCATGAAAAAAACCACAAAAAAAAAATAAAAAAATTGGCTCAATCTTCAAGATCAAAAGCTTTCCCATGGATCTTGAGGCTCTGATACCAATTGATCTAGCCAAGAAGGCGATCTACTAGAGAAGGTGACCACACAATCCATAGTCCGGCTTCTTGACTAAAAACTCCTCAGGGGCGCACCATTGGTTTGGGTGACCAAGAAATGGAGATCCAATGTCGGGATAATCTGAGAGTAGCCAAGAGGATGTGGCTATATCAGTGTGATCCCTGGTGATCAACGGGAGAAGCTCAGTGCAGCCATAGAGGAGGGCACACTTACTTCATCCCAGCAAAGGAGAAACCAGCAAGGGCGCAAACTCCAGGTTGGTGCACCCTCCTTTCTGCCTCAAAAACTTGTAGGAAAATGATTTTGTCCCTGATATTGGCTAGCTAACGGAATAAGCTCGCTCTCAGAGTTGGAAGCATGGAAAACAGAGAAACCAGTATGCAGCCGTGAAGGAAGGCGCACTGGTTAACCCTGAGAACCCCCAAAAAAGAAATTGCAGTAACCGTGAAATGTAAACTCAGGAAATAAAATCAAATGAGACACATAGCTTCAAGAAAAAGATAAGAATACTTTATTTGAGTCTTGGTTCGCCTTATATACTGAGGGAACCATTTATTTACATATGATTAATTAAATAACATCAAAATGTGAAAATGAGTCACGCCTAGGTGGTTAACTTGTGCGCCCCAGGTGGGTGTTCCGCTAGGTGGCCTCCTTGGCCCACCTAAGTGAAGAAGTTGAAGAATCCCATCAATCAAATTCTACTATAGGAGGTGGAGCTAGGATGGAGACTCCTAGCTACTCAATAATGTTGAATCTAGATGAACTTATAGATTGAATAGGGAAAAAGGATTTTTTTCTTTTGACTTTGAGTAAATCTAAGACTCCAAGAGAGTGAAGCTTACATGCATCACGTTAAAGTGTCACCAATCCCATGGTGGGATAATATGTAATCAAGGACTATAGTTTTCACTTCGTTCAGGACAGACTTGATTTAATTTTTTTTAATTTTCAATATTTTATACCAACAAAATTATTTTCATAATTTTATAATTTTAGTTTAAAAATTAATGAAAAAAAACAATTAATACAAATTGCATGAGTGGTATACTGCAGTCGAGGTTTGGGTGGTGCAGTTGAGTTTTGGCATTTAGGGACACTATCTCACTACCTGGCCAGTTGTTTACTGCCTCACCACCATGCATTCCTTCCCCCTTGTTGCACTCCATCCTCCATGCAAAACTCTTGAGTTGTAACTTTTGGCAAGGATGAGCCTTCCCCTACTTCATCATCCCACCATCTTCTTGTTGTTCTGCTTCTTCCCATGAGCTGTAACTTTTGGCAAGGCTGAGGTTTTTATTCTTCTTTGTAAGCTTCTTCTTCAACAGTGCATTAGAAACACCTCCAAACCTGTAGCAGGTTGGACATGAAGGAATGGAATGACATGCCGTGGCACTTCTCATCCCTTGCACAGATTTCTCCAGTAGTCGTCAACAAGCCGTAGCACTTCTCTTCCCTTGCGAGGATTCGCTTTGGGAATGAAGGAATCCAACAATAAGACGTTTCACTTCTCATCCCTTCCACATACTTCTCCAGTAGTCATAAGTCGTGGCACTTCTCATCCCCAGTAGTCGTAGACAAACCATGGCAATTCTCGTCCATTGCAAGGACCGAGGTAAACTATTTCAGAACTATATATGAGCTCTTTTAAATTTCCTACACAAGAATCGAGAGCATGGAAATCAATAGTTATATTATGTAATTAAATAAGTTACCGTACTCAGGTATTGTTCATTGTATGAATTGAATCATATACAAAAATGGATAAAATGAGCAACAACTTATACCAATTCATAAAACCACTCAGCTGATGCCATTTCCATCTTCCGAGGGCTTATCTGTCTCTGCTGAAGTTGCATGAGGCCATAACAATAGCGTCATGGAAACCCACATTGTTTCTATTAGTAGTGTGTTTCATTAATCATATATTGCATGCTTAAAATCTCACATGGACATAGTTGTGGACAACTTTTCACTTCCATTCAGACCTAGCATTGTTAATTTATGTTCCACAAAATCAAAACAGATAAAAATGACCGAAAAATTGGCATTGTTCATTTATGTTCCACAAAAGAAAAACATGTAAAAATTACTCAAACAAACCACAACTGTCCAAATCGTTTAAATTGTTCACAATTTTTAATATCCAGGAACAATCACCACTGTCCATATTGTCATCATTAAATTTTCAAAGGATTTGGAGTAGAAATTGCAGTTATGTATTAAAATCCTTCTAGTTTTGTTTGTTTGTTTCTTCCTAATAGAAATTGTAGGATTTAATTATACAAAAATTTATATTTAGTTTTGATGAGATATAAACATTTTTCCTCAAATCTTATGATTTCTGGCTCTATAAAGAAACAAGATTTAAACAATAGAAGGGTCAAATTTAAAGCTAGGAAAACATAAAGAAAAATATATAGGTTCTTGGCCCTTACGATCGAAATCGCCTCCAATTCAAGACACAACAATAAATCCAGATTCAAAAGGAAACACCCTCGGAGTTGTCGAGCTTGAGTATGACTATGTCATACTGTCACACAACAGAGTATAAAATCTCCAAAATTTTAAACTTGTGTATGATTTATTTCCATCCATTGCCTTTCTCGGACAATAGGTTTAGGTTATATCTAAACTATGAATACAGGGCTACAAATGTAAGAACAATACTAGATAAGCTGATGGAAGTAAGTATGAGAGCACTTTGAAAAGATTTCTGTTGATCTAATTAAGAATGCAACAAGTTTAAGGTTTAACACCACTTCTCATTGGGAGAATGCAAAAGAGGTGTATGGCCTTCTCCAGTGCAAAGAGGATGCATTGATATAATCTCCCTCTTGGATTAGAACTACCATAGAATTAAAAAGGAAGACAACGCTAAGAAAGTGTGTGAAAGGTTGCATGTTCTACTTGTTGTTCTTCTCTAGCCATAGAATCTCTATCTCTTGATATTCCTTTTACCATAATTCAAATCAAAATTAGCATTAGACTTTAACAGACTTACCGGTTATTAATGATTTGGATCTCTCAAGCAGTGAGCTCTCCGCATCCTCGTTCTCACATGGAGTAAAACATTAATGAAAAATCCCACACTTTTTGTTGAAAGGGTGCCATTTGACGTAGTTTGTTCATGCAGTTAATAACCTGTCAAAGCTCAAGGACACCATCAATCTACACAATCATTTATTGATGTGTAAAGTTCCTTTCCTCAAGAAAACTTGTATGAAGTTATTCTCTGAAAACGTGTTTTCGACAGTCTATTTTACAATGTTAAATATAAGCTATAATAATTTTATTATATGAGCATGTGTCAATTCAATATCCGATATTTTGGAAACTGAATGTTTAGTTTAAAAAACTCCACCTTTACCTCATAAATGGTAAATGGTGATGGTATTGGTATCAATGCTAGTTAGTTGTTGAAGCTATCAAACAAGCCAAGTAGATGCTATTGGTATCAATGTTATTTAGTACTTGAAGCGATCAAACACGCCAAACAAAGATTCAACCTCTTAAAATTTATTATGCTGCCACAAGTGAGAAGCATTAATGTTTAGAATTTAACATCCTATTTTTTATAATGCAGTTGTGTTATGCTCAATATAATATCTTACCTAGAAATTTACAATGGAACAAATGTTTAGTAAACCAACTATTCAAATAATTATAATATTTTTAACAATGCGAAGACAAACTTGTTGCACTTTACAGTTGAAATCAAGAATTAAGATAGTGATTACATTAGAAAGCATAAGAATTTTAATATTAATTGTATTTGTTGAATCCCTCCTATCTTAGTGATTATATTTGTTGAATGATTTTAGTGATCACGTCAACAAATTTGAACGGTGATTATATTAGAAAGAAAATTTTCTCGGTGAAAGGTGATTATATTAGAAAGCAAATTTGCATAGTGATTATACTAGAAAGCTAAGTCACTTGACACGTCTAAACCCCCCTTCGTGTCGTGAATCCTATGTGTAGGACACCAAACGATAGGATATGTGTCAGATACTCGTTTAGAATGTGTCATGTTCATAGGACACACGTATCTTGAAAATAGGACATGTGTCCTGCTCAGAAAAGGTCCCTGGACCCTCGCTGATGTTTTCTCATGCAAGTTGTAGTTGTGAGGTGTTTCAGTGTGCAACTAAGGGTTATTTCCCTCCATTTTACCTACCCTAGTAATTAATGGTAATATTAAATTCATTTTCATCCTTTTACTTAAATTTTTAACATTACCATTAATTGTTTTAGGATGTTTGAGAGTGATTCCAACCTCATTGGACTTCATATGGAGAAAGTAGAATTTTAAGTCCCATTCAAAATTCAGCAGACTTAACCGTTTTCAGGATTTCAGGATTTCAAGTTTGGCGGGATTGCAATGTTTCCACTGGATTCTATCATGTAAGAGGGTATGAAACTGGCATTTAATCAAGGGCACCATACCCTTTATGTACCTCGATGTTGGTGGCATTGAGTGTTGAACTCTTCTGTCCCAACCCCAGTAAAAATGTACCCTTCACTCAAGTATAAACTCTTCTATTGAACTCTTCTCTTTGTCATCATGTCAATGACTTAGTGGTGTATCTGCACACCAACCTCTCTCCTATTTGCAGGGGCAGAGATAAGAGTGGTTGAAGGGAAAGACAAAGATGTGGGATGTGTTTCCTGATGATATGGGTTTGGACAATGGTGTTGAGTTGGCAATGTCATCATTTATGTTAGTAACTTAGTAACTTTGTAGTTACTAAGTTATTACTAGTTGTATGATTGAATTTGTATCATCATCATTGATCTAAAATTGAATAAGACTTGTATTCTTGAAATCATTTGCAAGTAAAATTTATGTGTTAAAATGCAAATGGATCAACTTTGCAACACAACTTAAAAGGAATTTACTCATTCAAGATGCATATCAATAGCAGCAATAACAGTGAATAGAAAACACATAACACAACAAATGATAAAGGAGTTCATCCCTCTCTTGGGCTACATATCCTGGTCCAGCTTCTAATGGAACATTTGTATTATTTTCTCAAAGTGCTAAAAAAATGTGCTTTACAATGCTCAAAATGCCAAATAGACTTCTCCAATGGCTTCAAAACGTCCAAAAACCCCTAGCTAGGATTTTTCGGCACCTCGTTTGGCCAAAAATTGAAGAAGATAGGCTTCCTGGAAGTCCCCCTTCAAACTTGTTGTCTCTGCATCTACAAAACACACCCTTGTTGGCTCAACCTAGCCCACATGCATATTTAAGCGTAAACACTTAGCACCGGACGCAACCGTGCAAACCATGCAAACTGTAGGACGGTTACGGGCGCACCTAGCCCCTAACCGTCAAGGGCGAGGTCATGTGGCCCATGTGACCACACACAAACTCAAATGGGGCTTCGTCCCAAAGGCGAATAGTAAAGAAACAAGTGGCGGGTCGTTGGTTTTAAAAAACATTTAAAACACATTCAAAACCAAATCATGCGTGTGCGTCAACCGATGTAATAGAGGGTCATATGATACAGTGTATACGACCGCGGGCTGGGGCTAAGCCCCAGCCCGGACCCCCGCGCCAACCACACAACAACTCTAACTTAAATTTATTTTAATCCATATATATAACAAGGAATACGGTGGGGCGTGTTGGCAGCGCATACTATGCAAAGGCTTTACATGTGGATGGAGGTCATGGGGTCGAACTCGGTGGACTCCAATAAAATTTTAAACAAGCAACCAATAATATGGTGCGACGTGGCAGCCCATGACTAGGCCACGTGGCATCGTACGACCAACCAAATATTGCCACATGTCACAATGTCATTCACCCACAGCTGCCAACTTTCTGCCACTCAGCCCTGCCACATGTCGTACGGACTGCCACATCAGCAGTCATATGGACTGTATGGACTGTACAGTCAGCATCCATTTTTTTGCCTGTTTGTCATTTTGAAAAGAATGCGATATCTCTCGCTCCCAACGTCCGTTTGAACCCAAATGAGTTATGTTGGGTTCGTAACAACGAGGCCTACGCTCTCGTTCGATTTGAAGCGATTTCGAGCACTTCAAATTTTTGAGCAAAATTTGATCCCTTGGATCACACCTCCCCATTGGAAAGCTTTTGGACCTCCAAAAGACTATTTTCAGTCTGTTTGAAGATGAGGGTATAGTTCCCTCACCTTACCAACCTCAAACCACTTGGCTTTGCTTGGATTTGTACCTTTAAGACCAACTCGAAGATACTCCACATTTCCTCGTTTTGAAGTTCACATTCTCCTTCTCCTTTAAGCCTCTCCTTACTGATGTAAAGCCAAACTTCATCTCCAAATTGGAAACTATGATCAACACGATGCTTGTCATGTCTCGTCTTGTACTTGGCTTGACTCTTTTCCAACTTCTCTTGCACCATTTGATGTATCGACTGAATTCATTCAATGAACTTTTCTGCCCTATCAATGTCATATTGACCATCAATAGCAATATCCTTCCCAAAGATAAAATCTAAAGGAGATTTGGGAAAATAGCCAAAACATGCTTCAAATGGCGACATTTGAGTTGAAGAGTGCTTAGCTCGATTGTAAGCATGCTGAATGTAGTGTAAATGTTCATCCCAAAGTTTAGGATGCTTCCTACAATAAGCACAAAGAAGATGCACCACCGTTATGTTTACCACTTTTGTCTGACCATCTGTTTGTGGATGAAAAGATGTGTTCTTTTTCAGTTTGGTGTCCATGAGTGCCCATAAACTTGACCAAAAACTTCCAACATATCGAGAATCCCGATCAGAAATAATGGATTTAGGTAATCCAAAATGCACCCAAACATTTTGAAAGAACATTTGTGCCATTTGTTCAGCTGTAACCTGCTTCGTACAAGGCATCAAAATACACATTTTGCTAAATCGATCAACCACAACATAAAGATAATCATGATTTTGTCTAGGCATATGTAGACCTCCTACAAAGTCCATAGAAATACTTTCCCAAGGACGAGAAGGAACTGGAAGTGGAGTATACAAACCCAACTTTCGATTGCTAGATTTACTTGTGGCACATAACGAACATCCTCAAACATATCTTGAAACACTTTCATTCATTTTAGGCCAGTAGCCGTATCTTTGCAAATTAGCCATTGTCTTTCCTACACCAAAATGACCAGCAATAAGAGAAGAATGGGCTTCTCTTATAATGTTGATTCTTTCCCCCTGTGGAATACATAGCTTGCCAAGATGATACAAAAGATTATCATGCACATGGTAATCCAATTCCTCATCATGGTTAGAATGACACAAAGTTTCATATACTTCTTTAAAATCAGTATCCAAAGCATATTGCTCAACATAACTTTCATGCATGATAGGACTATGCTTAAGAATAACTGAATCACTAATAATAGGCCTTGAAAGCATATCAGCAACTTTGTTATAAATGCCCTTCTTATACCTAATGACCAAGTGGAACTGTTGTAGGAAACCCATTCATCTGAAGTGCCTAGCTTGTTGTAACTTTGTTTGTGATTCTAAGTATTACAGTGGTTGATGATCGGTGTGAATAATGGTTTCTTTCCCCAAAAAATAATGTTTCCATTTTTTCACACTTTGTACCAATGCATACAACTCCTTATCATAAGTAGGATAGTTAATCACGGCACCATTAAAAGTTTCAGAATGAAAACAAATGGGCTTACCACGCTGTAGCAAAACTGCTCCCAATGCATAATTGCTTGCATCTGTTTGGATTTCAAAAGGTTGTCTTAAATTTGGAAGTGAAAGAACTGGCGCTGAACTGATCTTCTCTTTCAAAGTATTAAAAACCTTCTGTTGCTTGCCTCCCGATTGAAAAACTTGCTTGACACTTGTCACTGCATGTAATGGAGCTGTAATGGAAGAAAAGTTAGCAATAAACTTTCTCTAATATTGGGCTGCTCCCAAAAAACTTCTTACCTCTGTCACATTGTTGGGCTTGGGCCATTCCAATATGACTTTGACCTTGGAGGGATCAATTTTTAATTCGCCCCCACCAACAATATGCCCTAAGTAAATAAGTGAAGTCTTTCCAAATTCACATCTGGACATCTTCAAAAACAACTTTTCCTTTCTCAAAACATCCAAAACTTGTTTCACATGTTTAACATGCTCTTCACGAGATTTGCTAAAGATCAAAATATCATCCAAGTAAACAATAACACAATCATCAAGAAAAGGCCTCAAGACATCATTCATAACTCTCATGAAAGTAGCAAGTGCATTGCAAAGTCCAAAATGCATTACCATCCATTCAAACAAACCTTGCTTAGTTTTGAAAGCTGTCTTCCATGTGTCTCCCTCGACAATCCTGATTTGTTGATATCCGCTTCTCAAATCTAACTTAGTAAAATATTTAGCATTTTTCAATTGATCAAGCAAATCATCGATTCTAGGAAGAGGATAACGATTCTTTACTGTAATTTTGTTCAAAGCCATGAAATCAACACACATACGCCATGTACCATCTTTCTTTGGCACTAACACAATTAGAGATCCACATGGCGATGAGCTTGGTACAATAACCCCTTTGTCGAGCAACTCTTGGATTTGTTTTTTAATTTCAGCATTCTCCATGACCGACAT
>ML787752.1:484552-503945 GCA_009831015.1 Picea engelmannii | reverse complement strand
CTATATTGGTTAAGACTCACATGTAGGAGGGTTGGTTTCCCAACCTACACAAAGACTTTGCCCTTTCTGGAGGTCCCGGGTTCGACCCCTGCAGACTAAACAAACTTTTAAACCATAACAAGGGGGTGCCATGTGGCGGCCCCTGGTTAGGCCATGTGGCAGCCTTTCATTCACCCACGAAACATGCCACGTGTCGACCACCAATTATTCCATTTAAACCTCTACCATGTCACCTACCAAATCACATGTTTATTCAGCCTGCCACGTCACCATTCCTTATTAGCGATACGGTCGTACGATCATCTGCCACGCGGCCTATACGAACTATACAGTCAACATTTTTTTGTTTGTTTGGTAAAATGGACAGAACATGATATCTCCCTTGTACAAACTCTATTTGATCCCATTCAAGTTACTTTAGGATCGTGAGGACGCGATCTACGCGATGAATCCATTTTTGAGCAATTTTGAACACTTTGATTTTTTAGCATTTTTTTATCCCTTGATCAAGATGAAAGGAATACTCTCACCTATAATTATTCCTTGAATATATTTAGGGAGTTGAAAAACATAAGAAAAAAGGATATGATAGTGAAGGAACATTCAATAGTTCTACATTATGTCTATTAAGTTTGGAAAAAGCAATGAAGATGAATAAACAATTTGTAACATACCCAAATTTACATAAAAAATAAAAAAAAATTGCTATGATGAAAATTATGGATATGTTCTTCGTCAATTCTTACCTTGAAAATACCTAAACAAATAAGTTCTTTAAAGGGTGAGCTACATAATTCTCAAATACTTATTAATGTCCCTTTTTTATCCACTAAAATATGGCTACCATATGACCATTGGCTATCAAATAAAGGACTTCTTTTAAATTTATAATAGGGGTCCACCCTTATATCCTTTTGAAAAACACTCAAATGTACTAACCTTTGGAAAGAATCCTTTCAACTTTGTTTACATTTTATACCAAGGATATAAGTTATTAAAAGGAGTCTTATAAATGAACGCTAAGACCTCTAAACTATAGTAAGTGGCATCATCAACCAACGTAGATTTTTTAGTGAAACTTAAATTTATTCATTAAGTTTGTTCCTTGACAGTTGGTCGTCGAATTTCAAGGGAAGGGTACATGTTAGAATTTCCATTAAACTTCAGTATGTACGGGCATATTCCATTCGTCCACTAACCAATACCGTGGATCTATACTGGGAGCTTCACATGGCTTATAGTTAAGAATCTGTATATGGAAAATTGATTGAGGGGTTCGAGGGATGTCATTGATGGAACAAGAAGTCTCTATAGTAAACTCTCCCTATTCAATTTGTCACTTGTTTTTCCAGATCGATTTTTATGTCGTTTCTCTGTCACAGGAAAAGTCTATGGTAAAAAAAAATGGTGGAAATATTCGTAAGAAAACTGGTGCCATCGATTGTTATGCATCTCTGCATTCAAAATAATCCTTACATGTAAGGAATCCAACATTACAAGAAAGGCTCGTTTCAGTATTGTAACAAGAAGCAATGTAGATGAGTCTGTAACTGCTTTATGGCCAACCACCATTGTCCTCTCGTTTCTTTGATAAGGGTAACGATTTTTTTTAAATATTTTAATAACTCACTTTCTTTATTTATAAGGAACACTTACCATATTCTGGTAACCAATATTTATCCCTTACGATTCTTGGTGGTCGAAGTAGAAATATTCGATAGTTTAACCAGAGTCTTTAAAAAAATAAAGCTGACCTCAACTTGTGTATCTCTTTAAATCACTCTAGTGTTAGTGGCCTAACTACTTGTTGCATTTTATAGTTTACACTCTTATTCTTAACGTGTCTTATTTAAGCTTTCCCTGAGTCCTTTATATAAATAGGTTTGCATTACAGTGTGAATCTTGGTCATTAGTTTAATCATTGCACATATTATTTGGTTTACTCGTAATGATTATAATATACAACACGTAGTGTCATAATTTTTCCTCTTTTAGGTTTAGGGATTTCGATGCTGGACCTCTAGTTTTGTTTTGTAAAGAATATTGGTATGCTTAAGAGTCAAAGACTTTGATAGTAGTCCACCTTTGCATCTATTTCTCATCATGCGAGATTTACTAGTGGTGAGTACTAAAAGTCGACGAGAGATTTTTGTTGAAAACATTCTAATCAATTTTATTATGAATTACCGATATAATAACACGCTTCCTGTGAAAATGTAAAATGGATCTTCCTATATATATCATTTATGTTTTTTTCATTTACAATCATTTTCGTCATTTGTGTGCTTTGTCTTTGTTTAGTCAATTATTTTCAAGAATATGTTACTATTTTGAACGTAAGTGGATTTTAAAACTAATGATGGGTCTCTCATGAATGTGCAAGGGAACCCATCAGTTGTTCCAGGTCACCCTCTCTCTATGCACTTTGACGTCTTCCATAGAGGTTCGGTTACCAGGTCGAGCACTTTAACCACTCAAAGCAAACTGTTACATCCATAAAAAGATAGGTGGTTTCAATGCCTTATATTTATTTTAATTCCCGTCCCATTTCTCATTTATGTTTACATGTTTACGCCAAATTTTAAGTAGGACCTTTCTTTGATATAAAATTGTGACTATATCTCGTAGGTACAACGGAGTGCATTGCTACCTCATTTGCAATTAAAATTCCCTTTTGTGAAAGGTACTCAGGATCCTTTTCCAGGGACACATGTCCTATATTTCTTAACCCATAAACATTGTATTTGTTTATTCTATTTCTCAATTCATTTAGTTTTATGTTCCCATATCCAATGTTTGACTCTTGTAAGTTAATACAATATCTGGAAGTTTTTAAATAAATATCCCATTTATACTTATGGTTATTCCCACACAATCTTGTGCATATATGCTTATCCCCAGAAATGTCTTGTATTTAAGCAGTTCCTATATTGCGTTTTGTGAAAATAATACCAATTACTAACCTAGAAATAATCTACAAAGAAGAGTTTAAACAATGTATGCCATCAGAATTCACAACCTGTTCTTTTATTCAAGATAAATTGTTGATTCCTCTTACTCCCAATGTATTTATGTAGCTTATCACTGGAGATTGAATTGATATACAGTTTATTTTTTTATTTTTTAATGATGTAACTCTTCTTATTTACCAGAGTTTTTCCTCAGGATCTGCTTTATGTATTCTTTTTTTATTATGACAAAAAAACCCTTATTCACTCTCATTCTATTCAATTAGTAAGGTACTCTCTTTTCTTTCAGTGCATAAAAATATTATAATACCCTATGGCTATAGGATCTTTTAGAAAAAAACATACTACGGTATCTGGCAAGTTCCAAAATTTAAAACTTGGTATAACTATGCAGAATTATTCAAGATTTCTTTTTACGATCTATAACTAAATTACATAATTCCATGTTCTATGAATTATAAAATGACTATTTAGTTTCTGCAACATACATACAACTATACATATTCAATTATGTAGCATAAATATAATTGATGTAGCTACATGCAATTCATTAATCCAAATAGAAACAATAAGATACATCTATATAGATCAGAGTCTGTAGCTATAAGAAATTGAATATCCACATAAATGAAAAAAGGGTCTAATGAAAATACATATATGTAACAGTGATTATGGAAAACAAATGGAACATCCACGTTCCACCTAGCCATAGATATAGAACAACCAAGATTACTTGTTCTGATCACCCCCTATCCTAACCATGACTCCATAAGGGCAAACTAAGCTTCACTCCTTAGCCAATATCTTTTTGTACAGTTCAGAAAATCTATTGCAAGTCATCTTTGGGAGAAGATATATGATCTAAGAGGAAACAACAAGTGGAAGAGGTCTACATCAACTGTAAGGATCCAAGGTGATCTTCTTAACCTTCTCTTCCCTCTCTCTCATCACTTAGTCTAGATTGTTTTGGGGTATATTAGAGATAAGTGAGTCTTTTAAGGGAGTTATCGCTCTGCATATTCCTTAGAACTAGTTTAGGGGGAATTTCCCCATAGCAATATTCTCCTCAATCTCAATGGCCATTGATCTATGGCTTAGCACTCGATTGGTCCATGATCTTTATTTAAAGAGAATGGAGGGTCATTTTCCGATGATCGATTGTAAGAAACTCTCTTGTAAAATCTCTGTGTAATTTTTTTCTTTTGCATTTATAAACTACTCCAAGTGGTTGCGTTAGTTGGGGTTGTGGATGTTTCCCCATAGGGGTTTTACCACATCAAAACATGAGTGTGTTGATATTTTATCTGTTTGTGTGAGTGGTTATTGAAGGTGTTTGTCCTTTGTTGGAATACCTATGTTGTTGAACATGGAATCAGAGCCTGTTTGGAGACCCGCTCTCGTTGCAGATCAAGATCGTGAAGTCGAGTTTCCTCATCTCTGGTTTGTGCCATTTATGTACATTTATGGGCTGGGAGGATTGTTCCATTGCATCCAGAGCACTCGTTTCAGTTAAGAAAATTTTTTGTTTCACTCAAAAAGGTTTTTTTTTCACAAGATATGACCATTTTAGTTAGATCCGAAGATCATCAGTTTTAGTTTTTAAATCCATATTTACATATTTAATATGACTTCTTTCAATAATATTTTTCTTACCAACACCAACTATTTTGAATGGAAATCCCATATGGAATATTTATTAAGAAGTAAAGGCTTGTACCGGATTAGCTTAGGAAATGAAAAAGAACCCATTGATGTTGATAAGAAAGTCAAGTGGGCTAATAGGAGTGACGAAGCACATGGACTGATCATAATGTCCATCTCTCCTTATTTAAGGTTCCACCTTCAAGAAATTGATGAACCTAATGAATCTTGGGAAAATATTGAATCTGTGTTTGGTAAACACAATATTATTTGAGCACATCAGTTAGAAAATCAAATATTGACTTTAAGTCCAAATGATTTTTTTTGCATTGAAGACCATCCATTTATGTTTAAAACACTCAGAATTTTATGTGAAGAATGTGAGATAAAGCTGGAGGAAGAGTGTACGTCTATATTATTATTTCTAAGATAGGTAGTGCATATTTTGAGTTTGTATCTACCTTTTATGCCATGAAAGAGGCTCAGGGAAATCTTATCAAAAACCCACTCTTGAGTCATTTTGTGATGCTTTGATTAGAGAGCAAGATAAGCTTGTACAACTTGGAGTGATCACCACTACAGGTACCTCAAACAAAGCCTTAGTTTCCCAGTAGAAATATAAACTCAAGAATCCCAAGAAGCAACATCCTCGCCACAACAACAAGAAACATAAGGATCCCAAACCCACTCAGACAACTTCAACTCCTACTGGTGACAAAGAAGCAAAATCTAAAAATAAGAAGACTGACAGACAATGAAACTTTTGTGATAAAGATGGTCATGATGAGTCCAAATGTTTCAAGAAGATGGAAGCTTTAGAAGCAGCGATGAAGAAGCACAACATCAATATTGATTCAACTTCTTCTTCTTCTTCTCATGGACATACACTTTCTACTTCTAGTTTCTCCTTCAATGCAACTTCTACTTCTTCTTCTTCAATCCAAAATCTACATGGAACAACCTCATGGCTATGTCTAGAATGACTCTAGCCTTGTTTGTCTCCTCAAGAAATCTATTTATGGTCTTAAGCAAGCTCCTCAAGCTTGGTATGCCAAAATGGACAGCTTTCTTATTGACACTGGATTTTCTAGATGCCATTCTGATCCTAATGTATATACCAAGAAAGAAGGAAGCCATCTCATAATCCTTGTCCTTTATGTTGATGACCTTATCCTTACTGGTAGTGACTCAAATATTTTAAACCATGTGAAAACTAGTGTTAAGAAGAAATTTGAAATGACAGACTTAGGTTTTTTGCACTATTTTCTTGGCCTCCAAGTTTTGCAAACCAATGAAGGAATTTTTCTTTCCCATTCTAAGTATGTTTGTGACCTTCTTCATTGATTTCACATGGAAGATTATAAACCATCCCATTCTCCCTTCCAGTCTAGAGTCAAGCTTGCTACCACCTGTACTTCTCCCAAATTTAATGCCACGTTGTATCATTAGTTAGTTGGTAGCCTCTTATACTTGACTCATACTTGTCATGATATTTCCTTTGTTGTTGGTCATGTTTCCTGGTATATGAAAACACCCCATGAAAGCCATTAGAAATCAGCTAAAAGGATACTTCGATATGTTGGGGGTACAGTTCAGTTTGGGATACATTACAGTTCAAGGGGGGCTCCTTTATTAGTTGGTTTCACTGATTCAGATTGGGTCGATGACCCTGATGATCGGAAGTCTACTACAGGTTATGTTTTCATTCTTGGTTCAAGACCTATCACTTGGTCCTATAAGAAACAATGGGATATTGCACTTTCTTTAGCATAACCAGAGTATGAAACACCGATAAATGCAAGTCAAGAGGCCTTGTGGCTTTGATATATCCTTCCAGAGTTTGGATTCCAGCAGCATCATCTGACTGGCCTTTGGTGTGAAAATCAGAGTGCCATCAAGCTCACCAAATACTGAGTTCAACATCAGCGCAAAAAAAATGTCGAGCTACACATGCACTTCATCAGAAATCTCATTCATAATCAATTTATTGCAGTGCTCTTTTTCCCTATAGAAGATCAAGTTACAGACATTTTCACAAAGTCTCTTACAGAAGTGAATTTTTCCAAACTTTGATCTATGTTAGGATTTCAAGAAGTTGTTGTTAAGGGGGGATAGGCTCTAATGCCTCCTTCCTTCTCCTATTGTGTCACTATTGTAAATCCTTCAATCCTATCCCAAGTTGTTCTTAAGGGGGGATGTTAGGATATTTAGACACTTAGGAGTTAGTTAAGATCTACTTGGTCTAATGTGTTGTTAGGTAAAAGTGTGTTTCTTTAGTATGCATTAGTATGGATTTGTAGTTACAAAATCCGATGGTCACGATATGTTCCCAACATAGAGTGATATGGCAGCTCATATTCGCCTCGTTCTTAATGGCCATTGATCTGTGGCTTAACACCAAATTGGTCCATGATCTCTATTTAAAGAGCATGGAGGGTCATTTTCCATTGATCGATTATGAGAAAATCTCTTGTAAAATATCTTTGTAATTTTTTTATTTTTCATTAATAAACTACTCCAATTGGCTACTGTAACACCCCTGTTTCCCCCAGCTTGTAAATAATCATAAAATAGGATTACCATGCTAAGGTATGTGGATGATGTAAATGTATTATTGTTAAATTTACCATAACTAACTATTGGGGGGTGAAGCCTTGAAGTACGAGCCATGATATCTCTAGAGGAAAGAATCAATTAATGAAGGAAAGGACTAGTGGTTGAATAATCAACCACCCCCATGAATGGAAACATGGTTTGTTAGCCCGAAGTACCATAGAGACCTGCAGACCCGAGATTTCTTCTGACAGAAAGAACAGGATAGGTCGAAAACCTTCATAAAGAAGGAAGGTAAGATACACACACAGAGATTGTAAGGAAAGGGAGCAACAAGAGGAGAGACACCAGACAAGAGTGCAATCTCGAAAGGAGATGTGCAAACCAAAAGGAAGTGTAGAGAACATGACCTGAATGGCCCGAACATGAGCTTGATGCTGAGGAAGCATCTGATAAACCTTTACTGTGACATAGAGAAGGTCTCTGAGAGATTGCATAGTTCCCTAGTGATATCATGGCTTGGCACGGGGGTGGCCAGGGTGCTAAGAATGAATGCCTCTAAGCCTACGGTTGGGAGGAAAGGAACACACCCACAGTCCGTTAGCTGGCTGCAACTTGTCAGGAAGAGGTCGAGAAACTCTTAAGTTCTAGACTTGATGAAGGAGTGCAAAGGGTGTGTAGAAGACCCTTCTAAGTGTTAAGTTCAGGAGAAAGAGCACAAATCTCTTAAGTCCTTCATAACTGATGAAGCTCAGGAAGGATAGAGAGATTCAAGTATCAAAAGGGAATATCTTTTCATTTGGAAGATGGGAGGACAAGATCTGTTCAGAGGGAACCAAGGGTTGATATGACCGTTGGTTATGGGAAAGAGCATGGGAGTTAACCTTAGAGCTTGTTGGAGTTCGCATTTTGGGATAACTGCGTGTTGACGCGACCAAAACCTTTGAAACCCGAAGTCGTGAAATGACCTGGACCGTGGATATATGGATCCTTCGGGACCCATCTCAACCGTCAGATCTACAAGTTCAGAGTTCACGCATCGAGAAAATCGCGTGTTAGCACGGCCAAGTCTTCTGAAACCTGAAGTCACGAAGTGATCTAAGTCATGGATCTCTGGATCCTTCGGGAGCCTTCTCGACCCTATGATATATTAGTTCGGAGTTCGCGCTTTGGGAGAATTGCGATTTGGACTGACCAAAAATCTTGAAGAGCAAAGTAGCGAAGTAACGTGGATTGTGGATCTATGGATCCTTCAGGATCCCTCTCATCTGTTTGATCGATGGAAAGTGTGCATCATGTCAAGAGCACGTGGGGATGCACGTGTCGAGTGACAGTGTTTCCAAGCATGGTGCAACAGTGGAACCCTAAGAGGAGGTTACGAGTTGTCGATTTGGGGTCTACATGGATAGATCAGGACCATCAGATCTAGGTTTTGGTCAGCCTGATGCTGACCAAATACGGAAGATTTCAGTCGAGGAGTGAGTAAAAGCCCGAAGTGTGAAGTTCTGAAGTAAAATTGAGTCATTTATGTTATGTGGACGTGTGGCGTAAGATCGCGCAGTGTAGAGGTTTAGCACTTTGGAGGTTTTCTATAGAGGTGTTTTAGATTTCACCGAAGCCCAGAGGCTCGAAGTCATCATGGGCCATTTATCTCAAAAGAGAGTAGGGATCGTTGATCCCTTCGTTTCAGTTTGAAACCTCGCCACTTCGAAGTTCAGAGGAATTGGTGCATGGTGGATTGAAAATGCCAAAAGCCTGAAGCACCGGAATAGGCACCTGTGGTCTTGGTGTTCGGTCATAGGCTATGGTCATATGCGATGGTCACCAAAGAAAAAGGGGATAGGCCCTAATTTTCCAAATTAGAGACCATGGATGGAGGATTTGATTATTTAAGGAGAACGAAATTTTTATGCCCCATTGTGGGTGTGTTACAAATTGGTATCAGAGCATGGTTACAACACTTGGCCTGCTTGGGCTCATGCACGAGTTGCATAAAGAGGTATTGTTACCTGCATTTACTCCTTGAGGAGAAGGACTGTAGATTGAACTTGTGATTTGGGAATTCTTGTTGAAAATTAAGCAGAAGAATTTCTTCATCTCTTTGTCAAAATGATAAATACCCTTACGAGGGTAGTGATATGTTGATCAACATTAATGGTAAGACCTGTGTGTGTATATGCTTGAGTGCATGGATTTAATGCATTGTGAAGCTTCTTGATATGAAGCCTGACTTTTAATACCAGTTAGGTATGAATGATATTAAATGTACAAGTGATGCACAGGTATGATGTAAGAGTATAGGTATACTAAAGGCACAAGGTGACTGCCTAGATGAGTGAAATGTGAGGCAAACATTGCACTTGCCAAGATTGAACGAATACCATGGATGCATGGTTGAATCCATTATGAAGAGTCATGAAATTTTTGTTTTGAATGATAGCTTGAGGGGAATGTAATCCACTTCCTCGGGAAATACTAATATAAATAAATGAAAGAGTAAATGAGAAAAGATGCTCTGTTGTCATGATAAGAGGCAAATGATTATTCCTTTGAGGATCACATGAGAAGGATTGTGAACAATCTTGAGTTGACTGATCTTAAATGTAAAGATGTATGTGGGCTATGAAACATACTTATGACAGCTACATACAGGCTTATGATTATGAATATAGCTAAGTACATCATGGATGTAAGTTCACAAAAACTAGAATATGTGTGGATACATAATCTGGATGCATGTCTATGTTCCTTAAAGAATGCTTGGTTATGAGTCGAAGCTAATTCAAGGTTGAGGCCATCACAGATAGTGATGGATATGCAATGAGGAAGTTTTGTGCTGAAGGAGTTCCCTGTGAAGAAATTGTGTAAGGAATCTGTTAGAAAAACATAGTCACAACCTTAACGATTGTTGAAGGTTGGGCAATGGGCTGAAAATCCTGCCTATATAAGAATTCTGGATTACATTTTTAAAACAAAATGTGTAGGTGGAAGAATAAAAACTGAATGTTAACCACTCTGAGAACTGAATGATAATGTGCAGGATGCACATGTTCCTAACCCACTATGAACAAAAAGATTGTTGTTGTATCCAAAAAGGTTAGAGTGAGGCCTAACCAAGGCTGCTCAAGGAAAAGAGCAGGGAGCTCCCAACCTGGAATAATTTGCAAAAGCCAAGAAGAGGAAAAAGGAGGAACACTTGTCCACCCTAATAACTCTGAATTGCTTACAGAGTTGTAGGTCTTAGATGAGCAGTTGTGAGAACAAGTACAACTGGGAAAAGAGAAGGGATAAATGAGTATGTTTGATCGAATAGGCTTGGTTAAAGCCACATCAAGAAAAGGAAGTAAGGCCTTAGAAATAACTCAGTTGGGTTGAAATCCCTAGGTTGTGTGGAAGGAGTGGGAAAAAAAAGGGGATATCCCCTAACTCCTTTCTTGCTATGTGTTATGTGTTAGAATGTGCTCTCTTAACCATAGACAATATCAATATTGTTACCCAACCATAGGCCGAAGCCACCCCCGAGCACCTTGACCTTGATAGAGAGAAGAATCCTGGTAGAAAATCAATAACCAAGCAAGGCTAATGCACCAAGCAAGAAGTAACCAAATTTGATCAAAGAGTCCAAACCAGAAAGACCAAAAATATAGACTTCAGAACAGGTGGCAACACCTTCTCCAGGACTTGCACACAAGACTGCCCAACTACAATGCGCACAAGTGTATCTCTGCGATTCTAAGAGTTGTATGTAAAGTGAAGACTGGCACCTTGTATTTATACTTCCTCTGCCAGACTGTCAGGGCAGACTTCTTACTCTGGGTACTAATTAATCCATATTAATTATCTCCTTTAGCTGACATCTCTTCTAGGGTTATAATCAATTCTTTTCTTTTTTTCAAAATATTCTAATCTTGTCAAAGGTCACAATGGAGGTTAATACATCTCGCAACTACCATAATATCAACACTCCCTCATAGCGAGGGAGGTATAACTGATAATGGACTCGAGCAAAAACAGACCATTCAACTGGTATCATTATTATAGCCACACATGCTAATTAAATCATGAGAACCTTCATTATTATCCAACTGGATAATCTCCATGACACCTGGTACAATGTCAACTGACAGAACATAAATGTGTTTATCCATAGTAGTACAAAACTACTCAATCCGTGACACACAGTCACAAACAGTGGAACATATCCACCACAGTAGCATACCTCTACTATCTGGAGACATAAAGTCTCCATAGTAATCATATCAACTGATATCAACCTGCACAAAAAAAATGTTATGATATAAACTGAGTCATCTAGGCCATTCTTCCACTCACATCTGTGAGATCTGGAAGAGCATCTTCCCTTAGAGTAGAACATCAATGATGGTCTATCTGGACTATTCTTCTCAAGCAAGGAATAATAATTGTCCTGATTTGTGAGCCTGGACCATTCCCTATCTAGGTCATTCCTCCGACACTAAACAAAGTGGAACCTGGAGAGAATGAGTCTGCCCTAGGGAATGCCTGTCCCTGATTGATGAACCTGGACCATTCACCTATCTGGGCCATTCCTCTGGCACTAAACAAAGTGCAACCTGGAGAAAATGAATCTTCCCTAGGGAATGACTATCTGGACCATTTCCTAAGGAAATGAATGTTTTGCACCAACCTCCAATACAAACCATTCTTCAAAATTTCTCACAATTGTGAGCTTCGAAAGAATGATTGTTCGGAGAGGCGGCTAGTCTTCTCGAACACTACTGAGATTGGCCATCAAGAAGAAAGATTGTCCTAGACCATTTTCCATGTTAGCCACAAGGGAAATCATTGTCTATGGTACATCAACAATCCATCAAACCATTTTCATTACAAAAATGACCGTTCGATCTCGACCATTTTTTGAATTGGAAAATGCCTGTCCGTCAGAAATCTCAAACCACTTTTCGAAATGGAAAGGAACTACCCAAGCTAGACCATTTTTCAAACTTGAAAATGACTGTCCTCAAATCAATGATATGTCGGTGTTCCCTCCCAACCTGGAGAGTCTCTTCCCTTTCAACTAAGGGAGTTATTTCCACAATCCCCAATTTGTCTCGGAAATATGCAAACTTTATTTTGGACAGAGGCTTTGTCAGGATATTTGTTGTCTACTCAAATGTGGGGATATACTGGAGCGTTACTTCTCCTTCCTGGACTTTATCTTGAATAAATTAGTATTTGATCTCAATGTGTTTTGACCATTCATGAAACACTGGGTGTTCTGATAGCCTTATACAACTCTGATTGTCACAGTGTATTATGGTCGAATCTGGAACCTGATCAAATAAACCGGAAATTAGCTTTCTCAGCCATATTTCTTCTGTACATGCCTCACATGTTGCGATATATTTTGCTTCTATTATGCTAAGTGCAACAGATTTATGTTTCTTGCTGCCCCAAGATATCATAGCAGAGCCCAAGATGAAACACATCCCTGAAGTACTCCTTCTGTCTTCTGCACTTCCTTCCCAATCTGAATCTATGAATCCATGAAGCTGTATATCACTGGATGTTGTATATATTAAACCATAGTTTAGTGTCCCACAGATGTATCTTATAACATGCTTTACAACTGTCCAATGATCATGTCTAGGTTCCACATGGAACTGGTTTAGTGTGTTCACGACAAAGCAAATGTTTGATCGAGTATTTACCAAATACATCAATGACCCAATCAATTGTCGATATAGATATGGATCTACAGGATCATAATCTGAATCTTTTAATTTTATTGTATCTGTGGTCATACGAGTGTTCATGGATTTTCAATCCATCATTCCAAAATTCTGAAGAATATTTATTGCATACTTTCCTTGTCCAAGGAATACTTCACCATGCTTCTGCCATACTTCTAGTCCCAAATAATAATGCATGAGACCAAGATCTTTCATATCAAACTCAGAAGCTAGTTCCTTTTTGCACTGGATGATGAGAGACTCTTCACCTGTTAGGAATAGATCGTCGACATATAGCAGTAGAATCACAGGTGCATTGTTCACGACCTTGTAGTAAAGATTTGGATCTGCATGACTTTTGGAGAAACCAAGTATCATTAGGTAGTTGTCTATTCTGGCATACCAAGCTCTTGGATATTGCTTGAGTCCATATAAATATTTCTTTAGTCTGCAAACATGAGTGTCTTTGGAATGTACTTCAAACCCTTGAGGTTGTTCAATGTATACTTCTTCTTTGATTGCTCCATTGAGGAAAGTTGTCTTTACATCCATCTGATGTAAACTCCATTCCATGGAAGCAGCAAGAGACATGATAGATCTAATGGAAGTATATCTGGTATATCTGGCAATAGGAGCAAATGTTTCATCATAGTCTTCTCCCTCCTTATAAGAGAACCCTCTAGCTACGAACCTTGATTTATATTTTTCCACGCTTCTGTCTACTGCATGTTTGATCTTATAGACCCATTTTGAAGTTACTGCTGATTTTTATTTAGTTATAGGCACAATTTCCCATACATCATTTTTCATGATGGACTGGTGTTCTTCTGTCATGGCTTCTTTCCATTGTTTCTTATGAACTGCCTCTTCAAACGTGGTAGGTTCTTTGTCTAGAAGCTTTGTCATATATGTTGCATAGCTGGAGAATCTTTTGGGCTTATTACTTTTTCTGAAGGTCCCACTTTGGGCCTTGAGTCTCTATGCTTCTTGTAGGGTAGCTTCAAGCCAAGATGGTCGTTTCTGGGTCTTGGGTACAGTGTCTGAATCAATGGTCTCACATGGTTGCATCGGATGATCAAGTTGTTCTTTTTCTTCATTTTGATTTTCTAGAAGACATGTGCCTTCTTCAATAGGCTCTTCATACTCTTCTTCTTCTATAGTTTTTTCTATGGATTTATTGAAAGCCATGTTTTCATTGAAGGTCACGTCTCTGCTGACTTCAATCTTATGTTATTCCAGGATATAGATTTTATAGGCTTTGGATGATTCACTATATCCCACGAATATGCCCTTCTTTCCTGAGGGTTCTAATTTATTCCTTTTGTCCTTGGGAATGTGAAAGTAAATAGGGCATCCAAAGATTCTTAAGTTTTCCACATTAGGTTTCTTTTCTGAGAAGGCTTCTTCTGGAGTCATATCCTTCAATATGTGGTGAGGAATTCTGTTCTGAACATATATTGTTGTCATGGCTGCTTCTCCCTATAAAAACATAGATAATCTTTGATTGTTTAGTAATGCCTTCACAGTTTCTTCAATAGATATGTTCTTCCTTTCTAATACACCATTTTGTTGAGGATTATGAGGAACAATCAACTCCCTCCTAATCCCTGTCGATTTGAAAAAGGCAACGAATTCCTTGGATGTGTATTATCCTCCATTATCTGTTCTCAAGGTCATGATTTTCTTGTTTGTGAGGTTCTTTATCTCTGCTTTGAATTCTTGAAACTTGTTGAATACTTCGTCCTTTGTCTTCAAGAGATATAACCAAGTCTTTCTTGAGTAATCATATATGAAGATTACATAGTAAAGAGAACCTCCTAGAGATTTGACTAGCATCAGACCGGAAACATATGAATGTATTAGATCTAGAGTCTCCTTAGATCTATTGTTGTTTATTGGGAATGGTTTCTTGATGTTCTTTCCGAGAGCACATCCTTTGCAAATTCCTTCTTGTGTAGACTGTAATTCTGGTATTCCTTCAACCATCCTTTTGAGAAAAGGTAATGCTTGATAGTTAATATGAGTGTGCCTTCTATGACAGAGTTCATTGGTATTTACTTCATCATGTACAAGAGCTTCATCATTTTGTTCTAGTAGTTTTTATAGATTTCCTTCACGGGTTCCAATAACCCTGGCATTATCTAAGATGGAGTATTTATGCCAACATAACACTTTTCCATCTACGAAAGCTATTATGTTTCTCTTGTCTTCTATGCAAGATATGGATACAATATTATTTTCTAAACTAGGTACATATAAGACATTTCTCAAATGAACATTGTTACCTGTTTTCAACTTGACGAAGGCTTGTCCAATTCCTTCGACTAGGTAAGTTCTTTTGTTTCCAAGCTCTACCTTGTGCGATGTTTTATTTTCATTTATATTGGAGATTCTGGCTTGATCTACCGTCATATGCCTAGAATCTCCATTTTCAATTATCCACATGTCATCTTCAAGTGTTCTTGTGAGTGTTGAGTAGTGTAGAGGACTAGTCTTTTTATTCATGACTTTGGTTGATTGATGACTGGTTAATCTTTGACCCAAAATTTCAACCTTGACATTTCTACCTTCTGAGAGTGCCAAGAGATGCGTTGGACTAAGGCACACTTGAATACCTTCTTCTTGAGTGAGATGTTCCATCATAAGGTGTTGGATCAGGGTTTTAGGGTTTCTGCAGCTGCACCTGCTAGTAACCCTAGCGACAATGCTTTGGTAACTGCTCCTGCTAGAAAAACCCTAGCGCAGTTCTTTAACGAGCTTAGTATCCTTATGGATATGCTTCCTTCCAGCGATTAGACTGAATACAGGAGGTACGGGCCCATAACTTGTTAGAATGTGTTCGTTTAACCATAGACAATATCACTATTGTCACCCAACCATAGGCCAAAGCCACCCCCGAGCACCTTGACCTTGACAGAGAGAAGCATCCTGGTAGAAAATCAATAGCCAAGCAAGGCTAATGCACCAAGAAAGAAGTAACCAAATATAACCAGAGAGTCCAACCTAGAAAGACCGAAAATATAGACTTCGGAACATGCGGCAAAACCTTCTCCAGGACTTGCACACAAGATTGCCCAACTGCAGTGCACACAAGTACATCTCTGCGATTCTGAGAGTTGTATGTAAAGTGAAGAATGGCGCCATGTATTTATACTGCCTCTGCCAGACTGTCAGGGCCGAGTTCTTACTTTGGGTAGTAATTAATCCATATTAATTATCTCCTTTAGCCGACATCTCTTCTAGGGTTATAATCAATTCTTTTCTTGCTTCAGGAACATTCTAATCTTGTCAACGGTCACAATGGAGGTTAATACCTCCCACAACTACCATAATATCAACATTATGTTTTCTTTGGAATGAGAAATTTGATTTACTAATAAAAGTAAATGTTTTGACACATAGTGACGACGATTGTGTTACTACAGAAATAGTTGAGAATTGTCTGTATTGCATTCATGAAAACCTTTGAGGATAATGCGATGAAGAGCATACATATATGCTAGGACATTTTGAAGATGTTTTATGGATTTGAATGGATTATACATGCATTTTAATTGATATTCTAACCAATGATGCATGTTGTGTATAAAAAGGAATTGGAACTGTTAAGGAAGACAGTTACCAATGATGGGAAACCTCAAGCAGAGGATGACCATGGGAAGGATGCGGTAGAAATATTGTTGACAAGACTGTAAGAATCCCCCTAAAGAACTGTTGATGAGGTAAAAATCAGAATGAGGGTGCTATTAGCCAAGAACAGGTATGAAAATATTGGGTGAGAATCCCTTCTTAAATATTTGTATTGTCTCATGTTATGCACAAAATTTCGAAAGGGAATTTGTATGCCATGGATACCCAAATAGGGTATGATTCAGGAAGGAGAACCCAAATGATGGAGGTGTGAACCTCTGGTAGTGAAGCATCTGAACCAAATGATGGATTGTATGATGCAGAAGCATCTGAACCAAATGATCTATGTTGACTCAAAAGGTCAAAAACCTATACTAAGAGATCATAGAAATCCCTTCGATCAACTACAGATCAAGATCATGAGGATCGCGAGAGAAACCCTGATCGAATCAGGTTAATCAAGAACCTGACAGTAGAAGTGAACACGAGCCGTTCATCATAAGGAAACCAATCTCATTCATCATATCGATTTCAAGATTCATTGGAGTTAATAGATCAAACGCCAGTCGTTCGATAAGATCGACGGCCCGTATTCATTGCAGAGATTGAACCCTCCGATAAAGAGAGAACACATTGGGGATTCCGCAAACACTGTGAACCATTGATCTGTGAACGATCGGTGGGTGGACCTACAAGGAACCCATGCATTAATACAATATAAACTCGTACCGTGATTGGGTTCTATGGTTGAATTTGGAAAATCGAGGCCTTGCTCTCAGTCTAAATTATCGGTCAAATACTTCTATGTTGAGGTTGTTGTATTTGGAATTGTGTGGTTTAGAATCGATCTAGGGATAAGATCAATGACTCGTATTCATTGCGGGGAAGTTATATGCATGCGGGATAATGTCAGTATATGTACCTGTAAATTAAACTCAATATAGTTTTGTTTTGAGTTCGGTGTCCAATCGTAGATCGGATGACCCATATTCATTGTGGAGATCGGAAGGAGAATTAAACTGCGAGTCAGTTGAGGTTTCACAATCCCTTGCAACCGTTGGATCTGGGGGAAGACAGATCTTCATCGTCGAATTACATACAAGGGGTTAAGCCAGGATCATAGCACCTGGACACGGGAGCTAAAAGGATAGCACCTGAAAAGAATAAAGTCAAGGTCATAGCTCTCAGTCGCATTAAGAGAAAATGGAGTTCCTTCGGGCCAGTCAAGGAAGATAGAGTTTATCACTCTACGATTAGATAGTGGTTGCAGGGACTGGATCTATGGGAATCAAGGTGCTCATAGTTAGCACGTTGCATGGAATGCATTGAGGGAATGCATGTTTACATAAGAGGGAAGACGATGGATTTCCCATTAAGGAAGGAGGACCTTCCAGTACTCTACTTAAGTTATAGAGGTATTAAGGAAAAGAGAATTTCTTGGGTGGCCACGAGTGTTGGCACTCTGGTTACTAATGAAGGCATAATGCTTGGGTGCATTCATGTGAAACTTTTAAGTTTCATGTGTAATGATTTGGGATCGTGATCGAGCTATAGCCAAAAGTGCAGTCTTGTTGTAAGAATGAATGAAAATGAATAAGCCATATGATGAAAAGGTTGGTTAAAATCCAACACACCATGGCCAAGAACCTGTCATAAAATGTGACAAACTTGAAATCAATGCAAGAGTTCATTGGGTATGAATGTGGCCATGAATATTGGCACATTTGTTAAATCCTTTGAAATGTTGAATTATGTTTTGAAAGGTTTGGTATGTTGAAATGAGGCATAGGAAAGGAATGAGATTCCCTTTAATGTTTATATAGATGTGATGAACTGTTAGTATGCATGGTTTTGAATATAGAGATATATACATGGATGCATGAGAGGCTAACAGTTTGTTTCGCTGTGAAAAGAATGAATTGCGGGGAGAAAAGGGTCATGGATATGGAAGTGTTGTAAGCCCATAAGGAATCCCAATTGGTTGCTGAGCCAAAATGCAAGGAATGATATTTCCTTTTTGAGAAAGTAAATTTGATTGTTAGTATGCACAATTCTAAAATTGTTTGTGAGCCACTGCAAGTATGAGACGAAAATATAATGTGCATGAGAACTAACAATTTGTTTAGTTGAGGAATGAATTGCAGGAAGAAAGAGTCTTGGGTATGGTAGTATTTTAAGTCCATAAGGAAGACCAATTGCCCATTGAGCTAAACGTCCATGGGAAGGAAAGTCCCATGCTTGTGAATCTATTTCCTGTGTGGAACAAATATGGAAAAACAAAATGTGGAATTGGAAATCTATAGGTGAAAGATTTGCAATAAAATTTTGAAATTCAGATTTTATGATGATGTCTCATGAATTTTTGTATACCTGGGATACAGGTAAGAAGAAAAGGTCTATCCAGGGAGGATGGATGAAGGATTTCAAGTTGAAAATCCTGAAAGAGGCCACTGTTGAGACATGAGAACCCCATGGTTAGTCATGATTGCCTAGAATATGTTGTGTTGAGGTAACACAAGCTGAAGGGATGCCTCAGAAGAGAAATTCTGAGGGACGCCTTGACTGTAAGGCTCGATGAAGTCTCTGTAATTATTTCTGTGTGAGGAAGTCATGGTAAGGCATGATGGATCACCCGAGGAACTTTATAATAGAGAAGGGGATGCCTGAGCCTGGGCCTAGAGGGTGAGTGACCGCAAGGGAAAGGAGACTCTTATAGTTCTTGTAAACTATTGATTGGGATCGTGCACACAATGGGCATGTCTGGGGAAAAATAGTGAGCCTGGATAACAAGACATTCATGTGGATGCAACCCCATGAATTGCACAGATAAGTATTGTGCTAGATTATGAAATTTTCCTCTTGAATTTTGAACAACAGTAAGATGTTTTC
>ML787752.1:446846-473324 GCA_009831015.1 Picea engelmannii | reverse complement strand
GAATATAAACAACAGAACAAACAAGACATAAAACTGACAACAATCTTATGATTTACAAATCATCACAGTTAGATAAATCCCTGTGTGAAGATCTGTACAAAACAATTCATTTAATGAAGAAGATAAATCTTTACTCATCAAATTGAAATAGAGTAATTGTTGTGCTAAAACTGAGATACATAAGACATGGACAGAATTTAAATCACAACGCATTAACCTGTAATAAGTCTTGATATCTAAAGTAGTCAATGACTTAATCACAAATTAGAATGTACAAAACCTGAATGAAAGTATGATAAATTGAAAGCTAAAGCTGTTACAAAAGATCGACTTCCATTCAAGTCTGTATCATTATAAATCCATAGTCTTGTTCTCCCAACAGTGATGATCCATTCTTTACAAAAAATAACAAGTATTTAAAGACCACAGGGTAAAACATCCCTATGGGAATTATCAAAACAGTTTACAAAAAATCTGGGAACAATCTCCCAAGTCTTCTCTATTTCTGCCTATAACTAATCAACTTAAAACAAACTATATCTAAATTGCCACAGTATGTCCAATTTGTCAATGAAATTCGTAGGTACCTGTAGGTAGACAAGAATAGACAAGTTTAGATAATGTTTCATTGGTAAAATTAACAAAAAATCTAAATTTTAAGACTAGCTACAAAATCTTGTGATTCTGTAGCTGGTCTAATTTGAAAACACAATTGTTTTAAATTCATCCAAAACTAACGGAAATATATTCAAATTATTAAACCAAATATTTAATCACTAATTCCAAGCCAAGCAAATCATTCATGCCACAACAAACCAAAACTTGTATGCTAATTGAGAGAAAACAAAATCGTGTTTGAATCTATTTCAATCGAAACAGACCCTAGATGAATATCAAGCAAATCTCTGGTAGGAATTCAATATAGACATAATATGTCAATCCAACACTCAACATAATTATTTTTTAAATCCAAACTAACAGAGCCGTATCGAATCTATATTTGATACTAATCCAACTCATACAAATAATTATGCTAATTCAAGGCACGCAACATTGTTTGCAAATCGAACCAAACATAAATGAATCGAAATAACTCAGGGCTGACACAAGCGTTATACTAATGCAAAATTGTATCAATCAAAACACAGCTACACGATTTTAGCAAACAAATCTTTTGTACAGGTCGAATGCCATCATAATCCAAAATGAAAATATTTATTCAAAATGAAATAGAATCGTTTCTTCAATCTATTCGAACAGAACTTAAACGAAAGAAAACCCAATCGATTACCCTAATTCAAATGTACAGAATTGTTTCAAAAGCAAATCAAACATAATCGAAAACAAATCAATCGTTTATACTAATCTGAGAACAATAAAATCGCATTAACCAAATCATAGCTGTGTCCAAGTTTAGCAAACAAATCTTCTGTCCATGATTCATAACAAAATCATTTTTGGTAATTTGAAAATGACAGAATCATTTTGAATCTATTAAAACGAACAGAACTAATTGAAAGCAAACTCAATCATTTATATTAATTCAAACCAACTCATAAAACAAAATCGATGTTGAAATACATACCTGGGCAGTAAGAAAATGATTCGATCATGATAACTTTGAATTGACAAAAGTCGTTGTTGCCTCGACATTTCTAAAGACAATTGAACCAGTGGTTTTTTTGTTTCTTCTCGTTGGCTTGTAGCCTGTCGTTCTCCTTTGACAACACTGTAACTCATTCCTCTAATGATTTTATCTTAGATTGCAACAGGGGAACGTCAGTGTAATAATGTTCAAGCCAGGAATTGCACTGGGTACATGGTGATTGATTGGGCCTTGGCATTACAGGTGAGGGTTCTTTCAAGTTACTAGGGGTTTGATTGTGAAGCTTAATTCCCGGGAATTTAGGGTCATTCTTGAGGCATGGAGGTAAGTTGGAAACATAGTCATAGGGTTCCATAGAGCATAGGCCATGAGAATAGGGGTATTCCTTGGCTAGGAAACGTTCAATATCAGAGTCTGAGTCCTTGCTCAAGACTATTGGCTTTTGGTCAATGTCTTGTTTGGGCTTGTTCCGGGCTCTTTCCCTTACTGTTGACACCAGTAACACCTTTTCCTTTCTTCCTCATAGGCCTCTTGACGGCCTTAGTATTTTCTTTAGCACATGGGTCGACCATGGTATCAGGTAGGTCCATGTCGGAGCAATTCGAGGGTTTGACAGGGGGTAGAAGGGTAGGAGGTGGCACGGTAGGCATAACCAGGGTTTCAGTGACCACAACCTTGTCAATTTGAACAGAATCGGGAGTGGAAAAGCCATTCCTTGATAGGAAGGCTTGCCAACTATCACCACTAAGGCTTACATGATGAATGATAAGGACTTTGATCAAGCAGTGATGGAAAAGGATGCTATCAACCTTCTCACGCTTAAATCGTTTGGACATCTTGTAAAGACTACGTAAGAGATAATGTGGCATATTCAGAGGGTAGTCTATAAAGTTCATCAATAACCGAAGATGATACAGAAATACCAAGCCATAATGACCTTCGCAGGTCACAAACTGCTTAACAATTGCCAAAAGATCGTGCCACCTGGGTTTGAGGGCAGTGACAGGCATACCTCTATCACAACTAACAATCTTTCTTGATGTGAATAGGAGCATCCACGACAGCTCGTCTACTTTGGATTTTTTAAACCACCTTTGCCCTGTAGCTGGTAAGCCTGTAGCCGAACTGAGGAATTCCTCATTTAGCTCGAGCTGTATGTCTCTAACCTTAGCCCTGTAACTGTCGAAGGTGAGGGTGAATTGTTGGGCAACCGAAAGGTTGAAACCCTCAAATCTTTGGATAAACACCAACCAGCCACTATTTTCTAAATCTTCACGGGCATTGTCGAAAAGAAAGAGTGTTTGGCTGCCATTAGGCTCTATGCACACCACAGGTGCCATAGGCAAGGGCACACAGTGAGTCGGGTAAATAGGCAAGGGTTTGGACAGGGTAAATGCAGGATCGAATAGTTCACAGACTTCCCCGAAACCAATAGAGGTAACCCGGGATAGAGGGCAGGCATTAATGCCAAAGTGTGTGAGGGTGGTGGAACGAAATCAACCCATGCAAAACAGTCATATCCAAATGTACAATTGACGGATATGGTGATTCAAATAACTATTGCAATGTGTTAATAATAATGTCATTCAAACAATTAATGAAAACTATGGTAAGTCGACACAAAAATTTGCATAAGCAATAGTGTTTGCATGGTTTTAAAATCAAAACAATGTTTCGAAATCAACCCCAAGGGTTCGATCATGACAAGTATGTGTTGTATGAAATGATTTCACCGAGGGTCTAACCACAATGTCAATGTGTTTTCATGAAACCAATGCGCTAAGGAATTTGATGAAAGACTATAGAACATCAAACCACCAATGTATTAAGGACTCAATGACAATCATTATAATATCATCACAATCTTATAAAAATGAAATCATATTAACAACAAAATATGCCAAATGAGTAACGATTTTGGTGTCTTTCCAACTGTGTGACCATAAATGAATTGGAAATGCAATGAACACATAGACAAGAGTAACCATAATAATCCAGTGACGATTTTAATGCCATTGACGTGACTTCGAAATCATAGTTTTCACGCTTGCAGTCATGAAAACAGGAAGAAAAGGCAGGAGTGAAAATGCGCAAAATGACAATGTTGTTTTACTCAAAAACTTGCGATGAGAATCAAGGGTTCCAAAACACTTGTGTAGGCAGCTTATAGAGATAGGATAAACAAGCGAAATGGCTGCCAACACTTCCCTTTCTTGAATTTATTTACATAGGGTGTATTTAAATATGTTTTAGTAAGCTGAGTATTTTACAATTCGTATCAAATCTTTGGTTGCAACACCAAGCTTGCAAGGGTTTGCTACATTAGAAATGAAGTTTCTACCTATGTTTTTGTTGGGGAAATTTGAGGAATCGAGCCAAATCACCAAATTTTGGGCATATTTTAGTTGAAAAAATGACATGGGTTTGTCGAGAATTACAATCTAGCAAGTGGGTTTTGGTCTTGGAGGTCAAAAAGGCCAAATCCATTGCAATTGCACATGTGTTAGAGGTGAAATTTAAGTTCACTGAGCAGAAATGTGTGGGGTTGAATTCCCTTAACATGTTCTCTTACTACTCAGATTGTTGAGGTGTTTGGTTATAGGGGTCGAGTTTGCCAAGGGAGCCACATATGCAGGTTCGTGACAGTCATAGATTTGTGAGTTCGCATTTTGGGAAAATTGACTAAGTGTCAAATTTTTTTATTATTGTTGATATAGTGTGTGCCGACAAAGGAAGATATTTCGAAGTCAACGATATAGTGTATGTAAGCGAAGAAAAATATTTTGGAGCCACCGATAAAGGAGCATTTCGGTAAGAAAAATCTATTCTGGCACTAAAACATCAATGAAGAAAGAAGATATTGCACTGAAACATCGGCAAAGAAAGATCTTTCCAAGTCATCAAAACGTTGACGAAGAAAGATCTTTCAAGGCATCGAAACATAGGGAAAGAAACTTCTTTCCAAGTCATTCAAATGTCAGTGAAGAAAGATCTTTTCAATTCGTCGAAATATTGATGAAGAAATATATTTTCAAGGAATTGAAACTGTGGCAAGGAAAGAAGATCCTGCACTGAAACATCAATAAAGAAATATATTTCCAAGTTGTCGAAACATTGGTGAAGAAAGATCTGTAATTTTCAAGTCATCGAAAGAATAAAGATCTTTTTGAGTCACTGAAACATCAGCGAGGAAAGAAGATCATGTAATCAAATGTTAGTGAGGAAATAATATCTTGCATGGAAATGTCAGTGAAGAAAGAATATCCTACGTTAAAACGTCGGCAAGGAAAGAATATTTCAAGTCATAGAAATGTCATAGGAGGAAGCAATTTTGGTGTCGAAACATGCAAGGGGAAAAGAAAAGGACTCGATGATACATGAAAGATAAGAGAAGAGAAAGAAAAAGAGAGAAGACAAGAAGAGGAGAAAGAGGAAGAGGAAAGAGAAGGGAAGGAGAAAAATAGAAAAGTTAAGAAAAAAAGAGTCTGGTGCCAAAAACTTGTTTTGGCCATAAGAGGAGCATTTCAACCCAAATTTAGATGAAATTTAAAGGGTATTTCCACAGTGGCAAGGGATACAAGGGTGACAATGAGGGCCACTACTAATTCTGCATTAATTTTTTGAAAAACACAAATTAGTGTGTTCTAAATATCACGGTCATTCTTAGTGACTAGAACCTAGATTAAGGTGAAATTTGTATAGATAGATCAAAAAGTAGGAATGAAGATACACATTTGGGATTCTGGAAAAATTAAAAAGGGTTTGGAATGGAGATGCTAAAACAAGGAAAAATCCACTATTCCCGAGAACTTTTTGGGGACATTTTAAATCTTCAAAGGAGGAAAAGGGACCCCAAATCACCAATCCATAAAATTTTATTTAGTTGACATTTTATCTGCTCATCAATCCAGACAAATTTTTCTTGAGGGAGTTTTTTCTAGTTTTGTGTCATTTGGGAGATAGTGGTTTTTCACTAAAAATTCTAAGTCTGAAGAAAATGTAAATGGACAAGGTTGTCAAATTCATATTGATGTAGAAGTTAGAGGGTGCCTTAGATCCTGAATCTAAGAGTAGTTGTGTATTCACAATCAAGAATACTACCAACACTTGATATAATAGTTTTCTTGTTTCTTACTAGATTTCTTTCTACATGTGGTAGAAGTTAGCCTCTAAGATTTGTTGTACCAGTGAAACATGTGCATAAAGGGTGAAACTGTTAATTTCTAAGAGTCATAACATTCACCTCAAAAATCAAAATATGGTCTAAGTACACCCATCGGAATGGTAATCCAAAGGGAAACATGACAAAGTGATTGATTTCTTTAAGGAAGTATCCAATTGTTTTATAAAGTTGCAAGAAAAAGGGGAATTGGACTCTGTGAGCCATGCAATTTCTCAATGTGAAAGTTCTTCAAATATTATTACTTTTGGAAAAACATTTCCAGATGTTAGAGGTACACGCCAGATGTTAGTATTTGTAATGTCCCTAATATGAAACCCTTTGTAATTGTACATATAGGTTGGTGATTCGTTGGTACCAATTGTAAATGTGAATGTACATATAGGTTGGTGAGTCGTTAGTACTAAGTTTTGGTTTTGTGTGCACCTGAGTAGTGTGCGAGAATCGTTATCAAAGAAAGGGTGTGCACATTTCACAATGTTGCACGCACTTGAGTAAGTGCACGAGGATTCACTAGAATTGCACATGAGACTGAGTTATATATATATATATATATATATATATATATGAGGTCGAGGAACCTATGTATTGGTTATGAGGCTGGTGAGTCGAGACGCAAATAGGTCAATGCGCCTATCCTTGTAAAATGTAATTATACTCAAGTTATTGATAATATCACATTGTTGCACGTAGACAAATAATACGAAAAAGAAGGGGGGATAACCCCACCGGAAAAAGGGAAAAAGGGGGGGACTTAATTCAAAGGAAATATTTTATTAATATTTTCAAAAAGTGTAATTTATGGATAGTTATTTATCCTAAGTTCCTGAGGGATGGGAATGGGTCATCAAGTGGCTAAAGCTACTTTTGAAGGTGACAAGTGTCCAGTTTAAGGCATGAAATATATATTGTTGGCCTTAGTGAATTTCAGGGGAGGAGAACTCATTTAGGGGAATTAATCATTCATTTTTTTTCATGTGCAGAAGGGGTCAAACCATCTGGTAACTACGACTATTACCTTATCTACAGAGAAAATCTTGTAAGGGGTTTTTCTGTATTGTAACCAGATATTTCTTATCAAAGAGGTGGGTTGTCAAGCCCGTGAGAAGTCTTTCTAGGTGAGATATTTGTTGTCAAAGAGTGGGTTGTCAGGCCCGTGAGCATTCTCTCTAGGTCAGAGTTTTGATGGGAATTGTTCCCTGGTGTGTTGGGCATTAGTTGCAGGGTTCTGAGACTTCATGTCCGGCCTGTTGTTGGAACCATGGAAGGAAAGTGGGGCAGTCGAGGGACAATTGAGTAGAGAAGGGGCACACTTACTTGGGTGTGACAAGCATGCGGGGAATCAAACATTGTAGGCTAGTTTCAATAATGACACCTTGTACTGAGCAATTATATTGATTGTCAAACCTTAGTTTGGCATTAGCAACCATTTTTCCTTGGTGGAGTGAAGCCCCATCTTGGGGGTGACTTGTTGCTGAAAGTATATGAGAAACATAGTCTATGGCTAGGAGGAACGTTTGAGTTCTGTGCGTAGTTGGTGACTTTTCATAAAATATAAGTGTCGTTATGTGCTTGTCTCATTTACTATGTTCTTAATTATTTGTGTCTAATATGATTTTAATTCTTGTGTGTTGTTACATATAAGTAATTGTTATTATTATGTATTGTGTTGCTTGCACATGTAAGTGTGGTGTTGATAGTGAGTATTTGTAGTCCAATTAGTATAATAGTTGTTGTTAGTTTTCATGTTATGTTAACTTTATGATATTGGTTATGAGTCTCTGAGACAAGGTTAGAATGGTCGTGTGCGCGGGGAAATATTATGTGTGCACCAGAGGCTGGATTTACTTGTGCGCATAGTGATGCAATCTGCACGCATAAGGAGAACATAATTGACATGTGACGCCACAATGATTGTGTGTGAAGTAGTGATCTCATGTTCAATATGGAATACCCACGCACTAAAGCAGTGTGTTTAGTGTGCTTGGGCGTGCAATTGCATTGTGTTACTTTCGTTGTTTTAAGTTATGTAAAAAAAGGGAAAATGAACTAATATAATGACCAATAGATCATTGAATTTATCTCTTCTCCATATTATTTCAACCATGTACCGAAGAAACCTAAATTCTTCAATCTTCTGCTATTAATTCATTCCTGGTTTTCTCTTCTTTCTTGTTATACATGTTACTTTATTTTTTTATTTTTTGTTTTTGTTTTTTACCTTTTATTTTATTTTTCTAACTTGCTTTTTGTTTTTAACTTTTTCTAAAATTGCTTTTTGTTTTTTACATTTTACTTTATTTTTTTGTTTTTTAGGTTTTACTTTATTTTGTCTTTTTGTTTTTTACGTTTTACTTTATTTTCTGTTTTTTACGTTATACTTTATTTTCTATCTTTTTGTTTTTTACATTTTACTCTATTTTTTGTTTTTTTTTGGCTTTTCTGTTCAACGGCTATATTTATGATACTCAAACATGTTAATAGTGGACATAAAATGGTTTGGGAGGCAAAATTAAAGAGAGCCTTTTAGGAGGCAAATTAAAAAGAGCCTTTCATGATTATTTATGAAAAAAAAGTATATAAGAAAAATGTTTGAAGTATAGTTTAGTAATTGGTGGTAATACTTTAATTTATGTATAGATAAATATTTAGTGGAAAAATTATAAAATTGAAAAAAAAATTATTGATTACTTTGAAAAAAAATCAAAAAATACAACCAATATAAAAGTAAAAGAACTGGTATTTTTTGTGCCTTTGTACTTTGAGTTATTAAATGATAATTTTCTTAATAAAAATTAATATCTTTAAGTGATGATTTAAAAAAAAAATAATAATATCTATTTTGAATTTGTTGGTATTTTTTGTGCCTTTGTACTTTGAATTATTAAATGATAATTTTCTTAATAAAAATTAATATCTTTAAGTGATGATTTTCTTTTAAAAAATAATATCTATTTTGTATTTGCAAATTCAAGATTCTATCCTTTCATTCAATTTTTAAATACAATTTTTTTTTTTTATTAATGATTCATTCTTTTATCTACAAAATTTTGTTGGCATTCAAAAATATTTTAATAATTAAACTATGTCTTTATGTCTTAATTCATTGTCTAGGTGTTTTTTATTGCCTTCATTATTTTAAGAGTAATTAACTTTACTCTTTGAAAATATTCAAAAATGCATGTTTAATTATATTTTATGCACAATTTGAAGATGATAAAAATGTGTTGAATTTAATTTAAGATTTGCAATGTCATGTTCAAGATGTTTTTAGGATATTCTCTTGATTATAGTTGAGAATGATATGTTTTAGTAGTTTTGTATTTAAAATTCTTTCAATTTGTGTATACATTCAACCCATTTCCTAGAAAGAATTATTAGATGGAAGATTTTATTAAAGATAAAAGAAAAAGGATTATGCTTACATAAAGAAACGATATATTTATAATAAGGAGATAATATAAAATAAAAGACATTTTACTTATATTTTAACCATTTTTATACTCCATTGTTGTCTATATTATATTTTGTATAGAAAATTTCCACTCTAAAATGAGGAGAGTTGGGATTCATTAATTTTAATTAAAATATTTTAAATATTAAAAGGTCTGTCTTTTATTGTTTTATCATTTTTATTTTTGGATGAATTTTAAAATTATGTCTACTAGAATGGATGCTATCTAGTCAACATAAAGAATGAGATCTACAATAGAACTATGTGATGTGAGTGATGATGAATAAGATCAAAATCTCCTAAGGGAAGAAGTTGAAGAATCCCATCAACCAAATGTTAATACAGGAGAGAGTTATAAGGGCCTTGAAAGATCTAAAAGGTGGAGTTAGGACGGAGAATCCCAACTATTCAATAATGTTGAGCCCCAAAAACCTTATAGATTCGATATGGGAAATATATATTTTTTTCTTTGAATTTAAGTAAATCGAAGACTCCAAGAGAGTAAAGCTTACATGCATAATGCTAAAGTGTCAGTAGTCCCTATGGTGGGATAACATGTAATTCAACTAGAAGAAGAGGAAGGCGAATATTAGGGCTTAGGAAGTGATGGTTGCCAAGATGGAGGAATATTCTCACCTCTAATTATTCCTTGAATCTATTTAGGTAGTTGAAAAACATAAGAAAAAAGGAGATGGTAGTCAAGRAACATTGAAGAGTTCTACATTATGTTTATTATGTTTGGAAAAAGCAATGAAGGTGAAGAGRCATTTGATAGATGTATTAAAGATATCATATATGGTCTCCATGATGAACTTATCATGGTGAGAATTTAGTATGCCATAGAGTCATACAAGCTATCCTTGAAAATCGAAGAGAAGATGCCATGAAAARRGTAGAGTTCTATGGGTATAGGAGCAAAGCTTAAAGGTAGAACCATGTTTGGAAAATGACATACAAGTGGAATCAAGGGAGGAGAGTCCAACATGAGTGCTATGAGAAAAATGTTATGAAGAAATTATGAATCCCCCAGAGTTCAAGGACATCTTAAAGGAAGGTAAGGACAATCGAGTGGAACTTGCTTCAAGTGTGGAGCACATGAGTGTTCAAAGAACTTAAATGCCAACCAATGACAAGAAAGAAGAACCCATATAGCTTAAGCAGTTGAAATAATTGATGGGTATGTTGTTGGAGAAAATATAGATGAAGTAAAATAATAGCATGGAGAGAATCTCATGTTTTAGAGAGTTTCATTGAAGCCAAAGAGAAAAATTAAAGAGGAGCTGAAGAAAAAAAAGGATATCTTCAAAACCAAGTGCAAAATTGGAGATAAGTTTTGTTCTTTGTTCTCTTATTCTTTATGGGGGTAGTATTGAGAACCTCATGTCTATTAAGATGATTCAGAAGTTGAATTTACATTGAAATGCATATAGAATATCTAGATTGCAAAAAGGAATGTCCACATACAAGGAGGAACGAGGTCTCATTGAGCATTATGTATTGGTTTATGTGATTAATTTGGATGCCATTTATGCCTTCCTTCATTGGAAAATACCTAGTTCTTTGTATTTTTGTCCTTAGTGTAACATCCCTAGTTTTAATCCCCACAAATTATAATGGAATTGTGTAAATTTGATTTAGGCTAGTGAGTCTATATGTTTTGGGCCATCTAGCTTGTATAGATTGATATGGCCAAGAGTCGAGATATGTGCTTTATGTATTGATTGAAAATAATTAATAAAAATAATAATTGTTGGCTACAATAGAAGAGGGATGGTAAATTCCCCTAATCTATGTTCTTAGTACTCATGTTGTTGAGGTGTTTGGTTGCAGGGGTTGAGTTTTCCTAGGGAGCCACGTAGGCAAGTTCATGACAGTCACAAGTTTGCGAGTTCGTATTTTGGGAACATCGATTAAGTGTGGAAAAGTTTCTTTGTCATTGATACAGTGTGTGTCAGTGAAGGAATATATTTTGAAGTCGACGATAGAGTGTATGTAGGCGAAGAAAGATATTTTGGAGCCATTAATAAAGGAGTGTTTTGGCGAGGAAAAAATATTATGGCATCGAAACGTCAGCGAAGAAATAAGATCTTGCTCCAAAATTTCGACGAAGAAAGATCTTTCCAAGTAATCGAAATTCCAGCAAAGAAAGATCTTTTCAAGGCACCGAAACATCAACAAAAAAATATATTTCCAATTCATTGAAATGTTAGTGAAGAAATATATTTCCGAGTCATCAAAAAGTCAATGAAGAAAGATATTTTGAAGGCACCGAAATGTCGGCAAGAAAATATTATCCTTTGAGGACACTTGCATGCAAGTGATCCGGCTCAGTATATGATTGTATGTTTCGCTTATGGATTCTGATGATGATGTTGTGGATACGATGTTGTGTTATTTGATTATCTATGTATCAACATGTGCTATTGACAGATTTCTCCTGAGTGTGCAGGACACTTGACATATTGGGGATGTTGATGGCATCGGTGGACCTCCTTGGAATTTGCATCGAGTCAGGGAGTGGATTGTATATGGTTTGGGTATTTCTGTTTATGCATGTGTGACATATGATTGGGTATATTATAATTTTTTTTATGAATCACTGACATGTTTTGTTGATGGATGCAGGCTGTCGATTTCTTGCTAATCAGACTCACAGTAGGGGTAAATGGGCGATGCACAACAACTAGAGATATTGAGGGAGAGGTGTGGCAACAACCCTGCCACAACCTACTAGCACTCTCGTTGTGGCTTGAACTATAGGTTAACGATTACCTAGTTGGAGAGATACACAATGTCATGAGGGAAGACTTAGACAGTCACTCACGAAGATTCTAAGGGTTGCATAATAAGGCAATGTCCTTATTCCTTAGAGGCCCTTAGTCTCCCACCAGATCACCTGATGGAGTATTGACTCCAAGGGTTGGACATCTACTAGAATCAGTCAAAGGCGAGTGGCACCGTTGGAGTACGTAGTGCGTCTTAAAGGGCATGTCGCATAAATGAAACATGAATAAAGGCGAGTGGCACCCTTGGAGCACATAGTGCATCTTGAAGGGAACGTCACGATTTTTAAACATAGGTGAGTCAATGAACCTAGGTTCCTAGAAAAAAATATTTTATTTTGATGTGGTTAGCCTTAAGATAAATGTGGTATGAGTGAAGTTTATTAATTATAAAATTTCCTTTAAAAAAAATTGCTAAGCCTAGTTGAAATTAAAGCCTAGGTCTAAATAGGGTATGAGGACTAAAAATTAATTAATAAAATAATAAAAATGGGGATGAAGAAAAATAAAATTAAAAATTTAAAGGAGAAATAATTTATCTAAGAATTAATTATTGTTTATGTGCAAGCCATGCTAATTTGGAACTTAGACAAAAAGGGGAATTAAATGCAAAAAGGAATGTGGAACATAGAAGGGAATCTATTCTAGAGAACTTTCCTAAATAAAACTTAACTAAGCTTTAAGAAAGGTGCCAGTCATTAAAAGAAATTAAGGGAACAAAGGGACAACAAGGAGCGCTTTTAGGATGGGTGAAGGATATTGACAATTAATTTAATTAAATGTATGAATTTCTAGTGCAACTAACGGATCGAGTGACAAGTGTAAGGGGGAGAGTTTTTCATAATTAATTTTTAATAAAAATAATTTAACGTGCATTTGGAAAATGGTCACTAAGAGAACTCTATAAGAGAAATGGCAGGGGAGAGGAATGGACCACGATTGGTATGCGTAAGGTTAGGCTGTCAGATTTTTCTTGACTGATTTTTATTGTGGGAGTTGGGATACCCAACTTGAATAGAGAGTGGTAGCTCGACCTTCCAAGGTGAGCTGGGAGATAGATTTTCTCTAGCTGTGTGTGTGGCCCCTTTGTGGCTCGGGGGAATCAGGGGGGAGAAGAGTACCCCTAGCGTTGGCTGGGAGGTACCGGTGAGGTCTCTGTGATTAGAAAGTGGGAGCAAGGAGGATCGCCAGTAGCTGATGAACATGGAAAAGCCATCATCCAGTTACGGTATGCATTTTTAAAATTTGCAACTATAAATTAGCTAGAAATTTTGTACATAGATTTATGTGTTGATGGAATGGTAATGGATTTTTCCTCAAACTCCTTTCATTTTAACATTGATTTCGAATGGCTCTAAGGTGGTGTTCTGGGTTTCTTCGTTCTTCAGTCAACAACTTTTTAAAGAATTGTTTTGTATGTCTTAACCTCTCCTGGTCTTTTTCCCAATGTTCTATTGAGGGTTTTTGGCTACCTAGTAGGAAGGTTAAGAGATCTCTCCACTTATGTAGACATTTTAGGTTATGGTTTCTCTTCCTCCAACTAAGAATTCCTTCCAAGGAATTGCATTACTCCACTTCTTCTCAAAATTATGTTTCCTCTCTACCCTCAAAGAATCTGCTAAACAAAATTAGTAAGAGCAAATTCCATGGGAGATCTCATTACCACCTTCCATAGCCAAAAGAGACCCCTAAAAATGACTTACAACAACTTAGAATGGCAGTTCCATTACAATAGATATTTGGTCTTGCAATCTGCCATTAACGATGACGTTGAGGAAAAATAATTTATACTCACCGGTAGATTTATCATCACGGAGATTCTAGAAATGAATAGACTTTCTAGAGCTATTAGTGATTTCATTTATGAACTTTTAATTTCTTTCACCCATCGTTTTATTTCTCTTGTGCCTAGTTTTGACCTCATTTCATTTTTCCTTGTGTTTGGATTTTTTCTTTTCTTCTCAAGGGCCAAACCCTTCCCATAGAGCTCCCATCAGTTGGTTATCACTAGGATTGTGCTTGTGGATCAGCGTCCCACTTGTTCCGCTCAGCCAAAGATCCCTCTTCTCCACAAAATTTTTCTTTGTAGCGTTAGGGGGAGGGGGCTAAAATGAATTTTTTGGGTTCTTCTTTCTGGGTGGAGGAACCATCTCTTTAACGACTCCCATCTATGTGTTTTGTTGCATTCCATGCGTTTCACCTTTTTCTAATGCCTATGTGTTGAGATCACTTACCTTGAATTTTTTTGGTGTTATTACCTCTGCTCTTCATGTCTCTCAACAAAAAACCTTCATGGTGGAGATCCCTACGTCTACATAGTTTAAAAATAAAAATAAAAAAATTTACCTCTACCATTTGTTAATCTCGCCCAGCAAATTCAAAGATTCCTCAACGAGTTTTGGGTCATCTCTACATTGTACAGAGGTTGTTTGCCTCGAGTTTGGCTACCCAGGGTGCATCTCTCATTCTCCTCGCACATCGATAATGTTTCCTCTTAATCACTTGACGTTTTTCATGATCTTTAGTAGTGTATTTTTACAATGCCTTCATAAAGATTGTGCCCGGGCTTTCACTCCGATTTTTTTTTTTATCCATGATCAGATTCTTACCCTCTAATTTACCAATATGTGCTCAAAGTTTTTCCATTTTACATTTTCCTCAATTTGTCGAGTTAAGTATTTCTTAGAGTTTTTCCAACACCTTTAACGGATGTCGATCCGCCAGGAGACAACTCACACAGATTCATGGAATTTAATAGTTCATAGTGCTTCTGCGTTTTTCTAGCACCCTAGAGTAAGAGTGTATATTTTAGGAAAAGAATGATTTATTCTTAATGTATTTCCATTGTTTAGGGTTATCGCTCCTTATTTTTGTTTCCTTTATTAGTTGATATTAACTAAATGATAAGGTTGGGTTGTACCTAAGTGTCATAGCATGTGATCTCTATGGTGCTAGTCTCACCCTCTGCATTGTACTCTCTATATCTCTCTTCCTTGAGCTTCCTCGCTTAACCATGTTTATAGACATGACATGTTTCTAGTAGATTATACCTTATACACCTTAGGTAAGCTATCTAATTTATCATGAATGTTCGTGTCTATTATTATTTATTGATGCTAAATTTGAAATGAAACGTATAATTGATAATCCAATGCAACGATTGGGCTCATGCTAGCATGTAAATAAAGTCTTGTTATTTGAAAAAGTGGGTTTACCAAACTAATTTGGTAAGCATGCTTACATGTGATTAAAGTTTTGATAGCCATTAAATAACAAGAATCGGTTGCACCCAATTATAATTTTAGGTATTAAGTATATTGCTTATGTGGCATATTTTAATATGCTTGAGCCCCATTGACAAAATTATATTCCTATTTGCTCAATTTTAGGACTATGGGATTGAAGTCCAATTAATGTAATTGTATTCATACTTTATTCAATTTTTAATGGTAGGTGGCTTATGGTCAATCCACCCTTTATCACCCTTTTGAGTTGGTCATTTTTCTTTAAAATTTTTAATGCATGACAAATTTGTTGTTGAAAAATAGTTGACCCTGCACAATTTTTGTTAGCATAACAATTAAAGTTTTTCACCACAAATAATGCATAGTTGCTTTAGCGCATTGATTTTGCAACGTCGATGAATGATTTAGTTATTAATTCGATCGTGCACACTGATTAATGTTGCACAGAGTTATTTAAGTGGCTAGATATCTCATGCTTCTTGAATAGTTGGTGTAAATGATGATTGTTGATTAGAATGATAGCACCCAATTCCTTAATGTGATATAGGACTAGTTGATGTACTTAGACTCTTTGTGTGCACTAAATTATATGTAATATGTGGTTATGGACATCAAACTACTTGTGTGTAATGAAATTATGATGTGGTGAACGACTGATTAGACCTTAGATTTCCTTATGCAAAAAATAAATACAGTTGTTTACCATGTGCCTTCTCTTACGTTGTCATATGATGGATTAACAACCTTTACTTGCGTCATTAAATGTATTAATGAATGAGGGATTAACAACCCTTACTTGTGTCTTTAGATGTATTAATGAATGAAGGATTAACAACCCTTACTTTTGTCTTTAGATGTATTAATGAATGATGGATTAACAACTTTTATTCGCGCCATTAAATTTATTAATGATTGTTGTAGACGTTAGACTCCTTGCATGAATTGAGAATTGATATGATATATGATGAGTTATGCAAATGATTACTCATGCACCAGAATTAATTGTGAACTGGGATTGATAGATTGATAAATAGAGTTATCGTAGATGATGTTGATTTGCCCAGTTGCTTGTGATTGATTGTGTTAGTGTAATGTAGACACGTCCTTGTTCCTCAGAACAGTTGCCACCCATGAGACCTGAAATGGTTAAAATCAATTAGAACCTGGGCTTGAGCATTGCTTATGTGTCCTGGAGGTCCTAAACTTGCAGGGTAGGTTGGGCGGGTAGTATATTATGTGATACTTGTGATTATCTTTATGATCCTTATGATTCACTATGTTATCTTATGTTATCCTAGTGTTATCTAATGATTGTCCTTATGAGATGCGTTGAGCATTTAAGATTCATACTATTATACGTCGTTATTAATTGTAGAATGCAATGATGTTGGGTTGTTGTTAATTAATGTGTTAATACATCGATATGTGTGTCATGGTTCATGGTGATGATGTGTCGGCATTGTGTCATAATGGATTGTTAATGCATTAATATTGTTTGGTTAATATATGTGAATGATGTGTCGATGATGTTGTTATTTATTGTGATGTTTTAATTTCCTAACGCAGGAATAAAAAAAAAAACTACCTATTGTACTTTGTTATTGTTTTCGTAACTTCATGGTGTTACATATGGTATCAGAGTGCATTCAACCCTATGACTTGGGAGCATTACTCCTTCCAATGTGAAAACACTTGATTATAATTTATCACTAATTAATTTGAATTGTATCCATGTAGGTAATCATGGTTAGAGGACGTCATGGAGTGTGGTGCTAGGGGAGGAGACGTGATGCCTCTAGTAGCATCCACACCAGAGGGGTCTAACCCCCAAGGAGAAGAACAAGTTGTAAGACAGGAACAGATAGTTGTGGAGGATGTGGTTGGGTTGATGAGGTCCTTTCATAGGATGTCAGAATCCTTGATTAACCATCTGGATAGGGATGAGGCAAGGGTGTCGGCACCCCTTGAGGGTCCACCATGTGCCAAAGTCGGTACTAGTAGCATACACTGAGAACTCGAGAAGGTCAATTTTCCTGAGTTCTCGGGTGCCACAGACGGTGTAGCTGCCAAGGTTTGGTCGAAGAATATGACGATGTGATTTTCACTTTGCGACTATACCTCCAATATGAAGGTCTGCATGGCGATCTTTCAGCTAAAGGAGAGCACTCTTCTATGGTGGAAGACACTTGTGCCACAACTAAGCATAGTCGTTGAAGACATGTCATGGGAACTGTTCAAGGAGCGGTTTTAAGAGAGGTATCTATTTGAGGAATTCATTGAGTGTAAGCTCAATGAGTTCAATGCCTTATGATAGGGCGGTTGTATAGTGCCTGAGTATGAAGCTTGTTTCATGGATTTGCTTAAGTACACTCTACATCTGAACACCGAGAATCTCAAGGTCAATAAGTTTGTGTTTGGCCTTAACGTCAACATTCATGTGAAAGTGATGATATTAATGCCTCAGACGTTGCATAATGTTTTCCAGAAGGCCCTCATAGTTAAGGAAGATCTCATCAGCGGGGGTCAGAGCAGGACTCTTGCGAGACCAAAAGGATAGGCGATAGATGGTACGCAACAACGTAAGACACCGGCTAGACATCCATCAGGGTATCGAGGCACACCTAGATGATCCACCTTCATGACACCACGAAGACCAATGCCTCAGCAACAGACTCCCTACAGAGGACCACATCACCAACAACAACGTCGACTGCAGCAGCTGTAGTTCATGCTTTTTCAATAGAACAGACTAGGGTTTCAGACTGGTGGGCCATCAATTTCTACTTCGGGGACCAAGAGTACTGGACCGAAGAACGGGTGTTGGACATGTGGAGAGCCACATTACTAGCACGACTACCCAATTGAGAGGGCCATAGTAGCTGAATCATCCAAACACACTACAATAGGATATTTGGGAAAGGTCCATCGGATTCATGCAATGGTGAATAACTGCCAGGCCAAGCACCAGTCTACTGTGCTCAAGATGTCATATACCATCATTGACCAAGCCTTTAGTATTTTGATAGATCTAGGTGCTATAGAGAGTTTTATTGCTAGTAAAATGCTAAAAATAATTAAGGTAAAGGAAGTCGAACAGGGCGAGTTTATCTACGTGGAAATGGCTTCGTGAGCCAAGAAAAAAGTTGGAGGAAAGGTTACATACTGTATCCTTCACGTGGATAATTCGTCACGAAGGACAACCTATATGTCACGATCTTAGGATATTATGACATCATGATCAGTATGGACTGGTTGGAATTGCATGAGCAATACTCAATTGCAAGGTGAAATGGTTGAGTTTGATCGATGACGAGGGACATAGATGAGTGATTGTAGGAAGAAACCATAGAGTTTCCCTAAGGTTCATCTCTTCCCTACAACTACGGAAGAGAATGCGCAAGGGATGCAATCTATAAGTGATCCTTGCATTGAACAAATTGGGCGTGGCAGAAGGACTAGAAAACCTTTTGGTAGTACGGGAATTTGCAGACATATTCCCATAGGAGTTACCAAGGTTTCCACCTGAGAGGGAATTGGAATTTACCATCTACCTAAAACCTAGGAGTGAATCTATAGAAAGAACTCCTTATCGGATGTCAACCCCTGAGTTACAGGAATTGAAAATGCAACTGAAGGAGTTTTTGGACCTAGGACTTATACGTCCAAGTGTATCGCCTTGGGATGCACTTGTTATTTTAATACGAAATAAGAATGGGTCATGGAGACTCTACATTAACTACCATCAATTGAACAAGGAAACGATCAAGAATCAATATTCGTTGCTGAGAATAGACAATTTTTTTTATCAAATGAAGGGTGCGATAGTGTTTTCAAAGATTGAATTGAGATCAAGATATCACTAGTTATGGATTAAGGAGGAAGAAATTCCTAGGACTGCATTCAAGACGATATTTGGACATTACAATTTTATCGTTTTACCTTTTGGGATAACAAATTCCCCACGAGTATTCATGAGCTTGATGAATGGGGTGTTTCGCGAATACTTAGACAAGTTTTTTCAAGTATTCATTGACGATATTTTGATATATTCTTGGATGATAGAAGAACATGATGAACATTTTCTCTTGGTACTATAATGTTTATGAGAGAAAACATTATATGGGAAACTTTCGAAGTGCTCTTTTTATCAATTGAAGATTTATTATTTAGGGCATGTCAACTCCGACAAAGGTATCGGTGTGGATCCAATGAAGGTAGAGGTTATTATGGAATGGTCTGCATCGATGAACATACCAGAAGTATGCATCTTCATGGGCTTAGCAGGATATTATCAACGGTTCATCGAAGGTTTTTCGAAGATAGCAAATCCGATTACAGAGTTGCAGAAGAAAAACAAGAAGTTTGTATGGACCGAGAAATGTGCGGAAGCATTTCGAAGGCTCAAGGAGGTTTTAATGACAACACCAATACTAAAAGTCACTAGCATGGATGAGGACTTCTTGGTATGCAGAAACACATCCAAGGAAGGCTTAGGCAGAATCTTGATGCAAGATGGTCGAGTGATCGCTCACATCTCAAGGAAGTTAAGAAAGCATGAGGAGAACTATGCGACGCACGACTTGAAGTTATTGGCCATTGGGTATGCCATGAGAGTGTGGAGACACTACCTGATTGGATGGAAATTTGAACTAAAAATGGACCACTGTGGTTTGCAACACATTTTTACACAAAGTGACTTGAACGCGCAGCAAAGGCGTTAGTCGGAACTGCTTAACAAGTACGATTTTGAGATTATCTACATAAAAGGAACAATGAACAGAGTGGTTGATGCACTAAGTTGAAGACCATGCATATTTTTAGTGATACCTCTTCAGACAAATCTACGTGAAAGGATTCTAACTATACAATGTGACGATGACTTGTATAAAGAGGTTAAGGAATTTATCGGACAAGACACCATGTTGGTACCAAAATTTGAGGGATTTACTATGGACAACAGTGGATTAATGAGATATAATAACTAGATTTACGTACCTCCCAATGACGAATTGAGAAGTTTGATCTTAAATGAAGCTCATACAGCAGTGTACGTGGCTCATCTAGGAGTCACGAAGATGAGGGCAGACCTTAAACCCATATTCTTATGGAAATGAATGAAGGTGAATATATTCAACTATGTGGCGAGATGTATAGAATGTCATCAAGTGAAGGATGAACATAGACATTCAGCAGGATTAATATAGCCACACGTTATTCTGAAATCGAAATGGGATGTCATTTTGATGGAATTCATTGTTGGATTGTTGTTGATAGTAAGGAGGCACTACTTGATTTTCGTGGTAGTTGACACTCTGAAGAAGAGTTCTCATTGTATCCATGTGCGTAGGATGTATCAGGCGCCAGACATAGCTACATTTTTTATCAGCGAGATAGTGAGACTACATGGTGTGCCTAAGAGGATCATATCCGATCGAGGATCGATGTTTACAAAACGATTATGGACTAGTTTCCAAGAGGCCTTGGGAACCCAACTTAACTTTAGTACCACATATCACCCAGAGACAGATGGGAAGACAGAAAGAACAAACCAAATCTTGGAGGATATGTTCGTATGTATGTGATGGACCAACAAAAGTGTTGGGAAGAGTTCTTTCCACTTGTAGATTTTTCATACAACAAAAACTATCAAAGCATCATTAAGATGGTGTCCTTTGAGTTTCTTTATGGTTGACTTTGTCGGACACCTTTGAGTTGGGATAAACTTGAGGATAGGGTCCTGGTAGGACCAAAAGCGATCCAAGAAATGGAAGAGCAAATGAAAATGATAAGAGAAAGGATCAAGGAAGCATAGGATAGGAAGAAGAGCTATGTCGATGCGCATAGTGTTGACCATAGTTATGAAGTTGGTGATCAAGTCTTCTTTCAGGTGAAACCGCACAAGAGTTCGATCAAGCTTGGAAAGGGTGATAAACTCTCTCCTAGGATTGTGGGACCTTCAGAGGTTGTATAAAGGAAGGGGCCGTGGCCTATTGACTAGCCTTGCTTGATTCTTTGAGGTGCATGCACAATGTTTTTCATTTATCTTTCTTGATACACTATGTTAGAGATGCTACAAATGTGATTGACATGAGTTCTTTGCAGGTATCGGATGGGGGTGTGCTCACGATGGAGCCAATTCACATTTTGGACCATTGCATTCGATAGCCATGACGTCAAACATTCGATCAAGTCAAGGTCCAATGGGACAATTATAGTCCACACTCGGCTACCTGGGAGGATGCATATGATATGCAACAACAATTTCCATTTTTGTTTGATAGCTAGACATTTATATCTTGTTAGATACTTTATTTACTGCACTTACATATTGTGAAACTTCAGGACTAATTTTAAAACAAGAGGGGTGTACGTAACATCTCGCTCTCGCGCGCACATGATAAGACTTATTCTTTGAGGACAATTCCGTGCAAGTGAACTGGTTCAATATATGATTGCCTATTTCTCTTATGGATTCTGATGATGATGTTGTGGATATGATGTTATGTTATTTGATTATCTATTTATCGATAGGTGTTATTGATGGGATTCTCCTGAGTGTGCAGGACACTTGACATATTAGCGATGTCGATGGCATCAATGGACCTCCTTGGACTCTAAATTGAGTCGGGGACTAGACTGTATATGGATTAGGTATTTCTATTTATGCATGTGTAACATATGATCGGGTATATTATGATGTTGTTTATGGATCTTTGAAATGTTTCATTGATGGATGCAGGCTGACAATTTCTTGCTAATCTAACTCACATTAAGAGTAAAGGGGACATGCACAACAACTAGAGATATTGAGGGAGAGGTGTGGTAGCAGCCCTGCCACAGCCTACTAGAACTCTCATCGTGGCTCAAACTGTAGGTTAACGATTACCTAGTTTTAGAGATACATGATGTCGTGAGGGAAGACTGAGACAGTAGCTCATGAAGATTCTAAGGGGCGCACAATAAGGCAAGGTCATTATTCCTTAGAGTCCCTTAGTCTCCCACCAAGTCACCTGATGGCGTATTGATTCCAAGGGTTAGACGTCTACTAGAATCATTCAAAGGCAAGTGGCACCCTTGGAGCACATAGTGCGTATTGAAGGGCACATCGCATAAATGAAACATGGATAAAGGCGAGTGGAACCCTTGGAGCACGTAGTGCATATTGAAGGACATGTTGTGATTTTTAAAAATAGGTGAGTCAATGAACATAGGTGCCTAGAAAACAATATTTTATTTTGACATGGTCAGCCTTAAGATAAATGTGGTATGAGTGAAGTTTATTAATTATAAAATTTCCTTTAAAAAAATAATTTCTAAGCCTAGGTCTAAATTGAATATGAGAACTAAATATTAATTAATCAATTAATAAAAGGGGGGATGAAGAAAAATCAAATTAAGAATTTAAAGGAGAAATAATTTATCTAAGAATTAATTATTGTTTATGTGCAAAACATGATGATTTGGAACTTAGACAAAAAGGAGAATTAAATGCAAAAAGGAATGTGGAACATAGAAAGGAATCTAGTCTAGAGAACTTTCCTAAATAAAACTCAACTAAGCTTTAAGAAAGGAGCCAGTCATTAAAATAAATTGACGGATAAAAGGGACAACAAGGAGCATTTTTAGGAACGATTTTAGTATGGGTAAAGGAAATTGACAATTAATTTAATTAAATAGATGAATTTTTGGTGCAACTAAGGGATCGGGTGACAAGTGTATGGGGGAGAATTTTTCCTAATTAAATTTTAATAAAAAGAATTTAATGTGCATTTGGAAAATGGTCACTAAGAGAACTCTATAAGAGAAATGGCAAGGGAGACACTATTAAATTTGAACGTTTTTGCGACGAAGTAGAGACGAATTTTCGTCTGCATAGAGTCATTTTTGCAACCAAGATGATTTTTTTTTCGTCAGTCTAGCGGCCACGCATGGATCTTCGCTGGTCTAGTGACTGGGAAAATATGTCTATTTAGAATAGGGAAAAGTTCGACTAGCGACAAATGTTAGTCGGTAGAACGATTAACAGGTTGGTCTCTCTAGCGACTAACAGGTTGGTCACTCTAGTGACTAACAGGTTGGGGTTTGCGACCAATTGGAAATACTAGTGATGAACATGTTAGTCACTCGACCAACTAAAAGGTTGGTCACTCTAGCGACTAACAAGTTGCTGTTTGCGACCAATTGACAATACTAGCGACGAACATGTTAGTCACTCGACCAACTAACAGGTTGGTCGCTCTAGCAACTAACAGGTTGGTGTTTGTGACCAATTGACAATACTAGCGATGAACATGTTAGTCACTCGACTGACTAACAGGTTGGTCGCTCTAGCGACTAACAGGTTGGTGTTTGCGACCAATTGGAAATACTAGTGACGAACATGTTAGTTGCTAAAGTGACCAATGTTGTGGTTTTAAAAAAAAAAAATTATGCCATTCAACACAGGATCTTAACTAAATTTGAGTGTGTCCAATCATGATGGTCATGTAATTGTAGGATCTTAACTAAACCTTGATTTCAAAATGGGTTGGATGATATGGTGGAACCATGTGAAAGAAGAACTTGATCAAACAACACAATAAATCAAACAAATTGACAATATGTAAGTTGATAGAGTGAATAACATGTTTGAGGAACTCAATGTGTAGGTCTTCCTCATATGTAACTCTATTGTTATTGATCATGTGAACAACTCTCTTGATGTTTCCAAAAGAAAATATATGACATGAGGTAGGGCTATGGGAAATTTGGATGGAGCAAGGGATAAAATGAATTACTGATATATATCTTGTGGGAGGGAAACCTGTCTAGGTAAAAGGGTGCACTAGAAGACTCTATGTCAATTGTAGAGGGATTCAAGAAGCTCATGTATCCTAATGGAAATGAAACCATATTTTTTTATGATAGAGGAGATGTTAGCAATATTTCTAAAGGTGAGGAATAGAGAAAGGGACATGCTAAAGAGACTCTTCTTAGTTGTTACAAATGAATTGGTGACCATTGATCTTAGAAATGATATGAACTTAATTTATGGTACATTCGTCAATTTTAGAGAAAGGCATACAAACAAAGAACATTGTTAATTTCAGATCAAATCCCTTCAAATAGGAAAATTGATAAAAAGAACATGTAAATAGGAAAGCGTAAACATTAATACAAAGGCATACAAACAAATAACATTGTTAATTTCAGATCTAGTCCCTTCAAATAGGAAAATGAAGATGTAGATARGAAAGCGTAAAGATTAATAATAAAATGTTGATAGGAAAGTGCATGGATTGATGATAGAATTTTCTAGCACCCTTGTAAAATCAGGGACATAAACATGCCTTTAGCTAAGAATTCATCTTTGGGTCACAATTCTTCTTTAAGGTAATGTTAGAAGGCGAGTTAAGGGGATAAAATTGAAACACTCCTTGTTGGGAAGCATACATACATGGATATGCACCGAAGTCCACTACCAGAATATTTAATTGTGAATGAATAGGTCTTTTTATGAAACATACACCAAAGTATGCTACTAAAATATGCCAATAAACCAAATTATGTTGAACACTTTGTCATTTTTTTAATGTGAAATGTGAAGATATGTGTTGTTGGTTTTATTTTAAGTATACGTTGCTTTAATGTATAAGTCAAAACACTAATTGAAAATTGCATTTTAAGATTGTGAGAAACTGCGACAAGCTTATCTACATGATTTTCATTTAATATCTTGGTTATGGTCCATCAATAACACATATCCCTATACACATGTTAAATTCCTCCCATCAAATCATTCAAAGAAAATGTCGATTGCTATGTCCATTAATAAAGATTTACTCTAGTTCAAATATGTACTTCATTTCCACCTATAAAATATAAATAAGAAGTTCATTGCCAAAAATTTAGCATGTAGCATTAGGTCCTTTCAATACATTGTTACATTGTAATTTTTTTTATAGGGATTAAAAAATAACTTGACAACAATAGGTTCAATCGACATGCATTGTAAATACCTTCATTGTAGTTATATTAATCATCCAATTAAGTTAATGAGGGTGGTTCCAAACATGGCGATTGCCAAAATTTATGCTATATAATGGTATATGGGTGCTACCCCCACTTCAAGCAATCATAAACAAGTGGAAATGTATGAGTTTAGGAAAGTGAGAGAGGCTTTTCACAGCTTCAACTTCTTCTATGTGATCAACCATGGAATCAACCTAACACTTATTCAAACAGACTTGGGATTATGGCTATGGTGTGGAATGCAGTGAATCAAACAGATTTGGGATTATGGCTATGGTGCGGAATGAAGTGAATCAAACAGTATCAACTCGGGGTATGTTGCTCAACAACACACAAAATATCCCACTGATTGCTCAGTTACACACAAAATTGCTTGGATCTCACACACAAATTCCAATCGGAAGTTCAATCATATTCAGAAACTCCAGTTGTATGTGGTCTCCACGAATGACATTGGTTTATTTCACTTCGGTTTTGGCAGGAATAAGTTAAAAACATCAAAGAAGATTTCAAATTGTCGTTGTCATCTCAGATGGTGTATTTTGCAGCCTTTAAGATATTGAATTTTGAAAAGTACCATCAAATTTAGTACATGGGTGTTGTATCATCATGTTAAAATATGAAGAAAATGTGGACAATTGCTGCACATTAAAAGTGTTTTCCAGTAAGAAACTTGTTGTAATATGATGTTGGAAGGGAAGGACAATTTTTTATGGTTTGACAAATATTATGTCACACACTCAAATCCAATTTGTCAAGAGGCATGGTTGGTTCATTACAGGGTGTCATTGAGGAGTAATGTCATCCAAGAGTGCCAAATCATAGTTTAACAACGATTATCAGAATGTCAAACAACGCCTAAGTGCTAGTCTAAAGGAGTGAAAAAAATAATTCCAAGGGAGAGAACTCATACAATTTCAATTTTAAAACCAGTAAAATTAGCAACCCACCAAGGGAATTCACGAATTCTCGGGCAATTGCAATTTTTTGTTGGAAGATTGGTTGTTGTCATTGATGTCAACCCTAGTCATGGGTTTTGGACCACAAGATTGATGGAGTTATTTGGACATGAAGGAAAATTCACATGTAGATACAACACCCATGGATGGATAGTATACATCATGCTCTTTCCGGTGGTATGTGGCACGTCACGTGGATCCTCATGGTTGAGGAGAAATGAATTTTTGAAGATGACAAAG
>ML787752.1:409349-423176 GCA_009831015.1 Picea engelmannii | reverse complement strand
GTAATACATAAACTTATAAACCATAAACCTTATAATCATTGTAACCCTTAAACTTTACTAAACCTAACATTGATCCCTTCCAAGCCATAACGAATAGCTCTTATAATATTTAATCCTTATAACTCATAACTGCTAACACTTAAAACCCTAACCCCTTCAACCCTTACTGATATTACCCTATTCATAAAACACTAAATCCATATAATCCATATTTGTAAAACACTAACCCCTTACTGCCATGACATCTAACCCCTCACCCATATAACCCATTACACATGTATCACCTAATTATTAACAACTATAACCCCTATAAGTCCAAACATGTATACTCTTTAAGTCCTTTAACTAATATCACCCCTAACCTCCCTAACCATAACTCATGTAAGCACTTAACCATTAATCTCTACTCTTTATAATATTTATAACCCATAACACCTCATCTAGTTTATAATTCATTTAACTTCTAATAGTTATAACCCATTATTTCCAAATACCTATAACGTCTTCATCACTCAAATACTAAAACCCTAGCATATATAACCCCTAAGAATTATCCCCTATAACCCCTAAATATTTGTATGTATTACCATTAACCCAACACATATATCTTTTATCCATAATTAGCGCCTATAACCTCTTCCTCTAAACCCTTATAAGGAGTGAAAATAAACCATAAAATAGTTCAATAGCAACAAATTACTAAATCACACGGAAAATTTTTAAGTACTGACCTTCAAAATCTCATCTATGTAGAGTTTCATCAATTCAATGTTTCTCTTCTTGAAAGAGAATTGAAATCAAGATTTCATAAAAAACAAGAACACCATTGCATCAGAACACCCGAATGATTTTCACAACTGTAGAAAATGATTGTTGTAACTATAACAAATTTGTCGTAACTGAGATATATATATGATTGATTTTTTGTAAATGACCGTTTGATTCTCACACGTGCCATTGTTGGTCGCTAGCGCGACTAAATGATGGTTAGTCGCTACAGTGACCAACGTTCATCGTTAAAACAACCAACCTGGATGTTGGTCTCTAGAGCGACCAACATTTGGACCCCGAAAAAAAAAAGTATATTTAGTACAAAAAAAGAAAAAAAAAATACGACGAAATTCTAAACCGTCGTAATTTGCGCCCAATGTAGTAGTGAGATGAATGGATCATGACTGGTATGTGTAAGGTTATGCTATCAAATTTTTCTTGACTGATCTTTCTTGTGGGAGTTGGGATACCCAGTTCAAATAGAGAGTGGTAGCTCGACCTTGCGAGGCGAGTTGGGAGCTATCTTTTCTTTGGTTTTCTGCGTATTTCCTTTGTGGCTCGGGGGGCTCAGGGGGAGGAAGAGTACCCCTAGCATTGGATGGGAGGTATAGGTGAGGTCTCAACAATTACCAAGAGAGATCAAGGAGGATAGCCAACATCCGAAGAACATCGACAAGCCATTAGCTGATCACAGTACACATTTTAAAAATTTGCAGTTGTAAATTAGTTAGAAATTTTGTACATAGATTTATGTGTTGATGGAATGGTAATGGATTTTTCCTCGAACTCTGTTCATTTTAATGTTGATTTTGAATGGCTCTGAGGTGGTGTTTTGGGTTTATTTGTTCTTCAGTCAACAACTTTTTAAAGAATTCTTTGGTATGTCTTAACCTCTTCTAGTCTTTTTCCCAGTGTTCTATTGAGGGTTTTTGGCTACCCAATAGGAAGGTTAAGAGCGCTCTCCATGTATGTAGACATTTTAGGTTATGATTTCTCTTCCTCTAACTAAGAATTTCTTCCAAGGAATTGTATTACTCCTCTTCTTCTTAAAAGTATATTTCCTCTCTACCCTCAAACAATATGCCAAAGAAACTTTGTAAGAGCATATTCCATGGACGATCTCATTACCACCTTCCATAGCTGAAAGAGCTCCCTACAAATGACTTACAACATCTTAGAACGCCAGTTCCATTACAATAGATATTTGGTATTGCAATCTGTTATTAACGATGACGTTGAGGAAAAATAATTTATACTCGCCGGTAGATTTAGCATCACGAAGATTTTGGAAATGAATAGGCTTTCTAGAGTTGTTAGTGATTTCATTTATGAATTTTTAAGTTATTTCACCCATCGTTTTATTTCTCTTGCACCTACTCTTGACCTCATTTCATTTTTCCTTGCACTTGGCTTTTTTCTTTTCTGCTTTTCTTTTCTTTTCCTTGCACTTTTCTTTTTTCTTTTCTTTTCCTTGCACTAGGATTGTGCTTGTTGATCAACATCCCACTTGTTCCACTCAGCCAAAGATCCCTCTTCTCCATGAAATTGTTCTTTGTAGCATTGGGGGGAGGGGGCTAAAATGAATTTTTTGGGTTATGCCTTCTAGGTGGAGGAACCATCTCTTTAAAGACTCCCAACTTTGTGTTTTGTTAATGCATCAGTGTTGAGATCGCTTACCCTACATTGTTTTGGTGTTATTACCTCTACTCTTTGTGTCTCTCCGTAGAAAACCTTTAGGGTGGAGATCCCTGCGTCTACGCAGTTTAAAAAATAGAGACTTTTACCTATGCCATTCGTTAATCTCACACAACGAATTCAAAGATTCCTCAAATAGTTTTGGGTCATCTATGCATTGTACATAGGTTTTTTTCCTTGTGTTTGGATACCCAAGGTGCAACTCTCATTCTCCTCTCCCAACAATAATGTTTCCTCTTAATCACTCGACGTTTTTCATGATCTTTAGCAGCGTATTTTTACTCTTCCTTCATAAATATTGTGCCCATGCTTTCACTTCGATTTGTTTTTATCCATGATCATATTCTTACCCTCTAATTTACCAATCTGTGCTCAACGTTTTTCCATTTTACGTTTTTCCTCAATTTGTTGAGTTAACTATTGCTTAGCGTTTTTCCATTTTACGTTTTTCCTCAATTTGTTGGGTTAACTATTGCATAGCATTTTTCTAGTTCCCTTAACGGCTTGCAATCTACCAGGAGACAACTCATGTGGATTTGTGGAATTTAATAGCTGACAGTACCTCTGCATTTTTCTAGCGCCCTAGACTAAGTGTGTGTATTTTAGGAAAAGAATGATTTCTTCTTAATGAATTTCCATTGTTTAGGGTTATCGCTCATTATTGTTGTTTCCTTTATTAGTTGATATTAATTAAATGATAAGACTGGGTTGTACCCAAGTGTCATAGCATGTGATCTCTGAGGTGCCAGTTTCACCCTTTGCCTTGGACTCTTTGTATCACTCTTCCTTGAGCTTCATCGCTTAACCATGTTTATAGACATGATAGGTTTCTAGTAGATTATACCTTATACACCTTAGGTAAGTTATCTAATTTATGATTAAAGTTCGTGTCTATTATTATTGCTTGATGCTAAATTTGAATGAAACGTATAATTGATAACCCAATGCAATGATTGGGCTCATGTTAGCATGTAAATAAGGTCTTGTTATTTTCAAAAGTGGGTTTACCAAACTAATTTGGTAAGCATGCTTACATGTGATTAAAGTTTTGATAGCCATTAAATAACAAGAATTGGCTGCACCCATTATAATTGTAGGTATTAAGTATATTTCTTATGTGGCAGATTTTAATATGCTTGAACCCCAATGACAAAACATTATTCCTATTTGCTCAATTTTAAGACTATGGGATTGAAGTACAATTGATGTAATTGTATTCATACTTCATTCAATTTTTAATGCTAGGTGGCTTATGGTCAATCCACCCTTTATCACCCTTTTTAGTTGGTCCTTTTTCTTTAAAAATTTTAATGCATGACAAATTTGTTGTTGATAAATATTGACCCTGCACAATTTTTATTAGCATAACAATTAAAGTTTTGTTCCACGAATAATGGATGGTTGCTTTAGTGAATTTATTTTGCAACATCGATGAATGATTTAGTTATTAATTTGATTGCGCATAATGATTAATGTTGCGTAGGTTATTTAAGTGGCTATATATCTCATGCTTCTCGAATATTTGATGTAAATGATGATTGTTGATTAGAATGCTAGCACCCAATTCCTTAATGTGATATAGGACTAGCTGATGTACTTAGACTCTTTGCACGTGCTAAATTATATGTAATATATGGTTATGAGCATCACCCGATGCAATGAGTGCTAAGTGGACTGTTCAAATCATGAGAATTATTGGTCAGTTGCGACTAATACTCATGAATATGGGTCATATATTAATGACTTACACTACGCAGTTAATCCCAAAATTAATATCATACTACTTGCGTGTAATGAAATTATTATGTGGTGAACAACTGATTAGACCTTAGATTTCCTTATGCAACAAATAAATACAGTCGTTTACCTTGTGCCTTCTCTTATGTTGTCATATGATGGATTAACAACCTTTACTTGTGCCATTAAATGTATTATTGAATAAGGGATTAGCAAACCTTGCGTCTTTAGATGTATTAATGAATGATGGATTCACAACTTTTATTTGTGCCATTAAATTTATTAATGATTGTTGTAGACATCAAACTCCTTGAGTGAATTGAAAATCGATATGATATATGATGAGATATGTGAATGACTACTCATGCATCATGCTTAATTGTGAACTGGGATTGATGGATTATTAAATAGGGTTATCATAGATGATGTTGATTTATCTAGTTGCTTGGGATTGATTGTGTTATTCGGATGTAGACACCTCCCTGTTCCTCAGAATAATCGTCGGCCCTGATATCTTAAATAGTTAAAATCAATTGGAACCTAGGATTGAGTGTTTCTTATGTGTCATGGAGGTCCTAACCTTTCAGGGTAGGTTGGGCGGGTAGTATAGTATGTGATCCTTATGATTATCTTTATGATCCTTATGCTTCACTATGTTATCTTATGTTATCCTGGTGTTATCTGATGATTGTCCTTATGAGATGTGTTGAGCGTTTAAGATTTGTACTATTGTGTGTTGTTATTAATTGTAGAATGCAATGATGTTGGGTTGTTGTTAATTAATGTGTTAATACATATATATGTGTGCCATAGTTCATGGTGATGATGTGTCAGCATTGTGTCGTAATTGACTATTAATGCATTAATATTGTTTGGTTAATATATGTGAATGATGTGTCGATGATGTTGTTATTTATTGTGATGTTTTAATTTCCTAACGCAACAATAAAAAAAAAATTCTACCTGTTGTATGTCATTTTTGTTGTTGTAACTTCGGGGTGTTACAAGAAGATCATGTGCCTAAACATCTACGAAGAAATATCTTTTCAAGTTGCCAAAACATTGGAAATGAAATAGATTTTCAAGTCTCTGAAATGTCAAGGAAGAAAGATCTTCAAAATTTGTTGAAATGTCAGTGAGGAAAGAATAGCCTACACCTAAATATCATCGAGTAAAGAATATCCTACACGAAAATGTCGACGAGGAAATAATATTTCAAGTTTTCAAAACATCAGAGGAAGCACTTTTAGCACTGAAAGGTCAACGAGGGGAAAAGATAAGGAATCATCGATATAGGAAAGAGAAGAGAAGAGAAAGAAAAAAAGAGAATAAGAGAAGAAGGAAAAGGAAGGAGAAAATTATAAAAGTTTACAAAAAAACGTCAAGCCAAAAACCTGCTTTGGCCATAAAAAGAGAATTTCAACTCGTATTCAAATGAATTATAAAGGGTATTTTGGAGGGATTTATTCATTATTGGACATTTGTGTTATTTTTGGCTCTTAGTTAACTAATAAAATGAATTATTAGACATTTGTGTTATTTATACAATTTTTGGGCATATTTTAGCTGAAAATAGACATGGATATGTTGTGAATTACAATCCTGCAAGTGGGTTTTGGTCATCGAGGCCAAAATGTCCAAATTTGTGGCAATCACACATGTGTTGGGGGTGAAATTTAAGTTCATCGAGAATAAATATGTAGGTTTGAATTCCCCTAATATATGTTCTTAGTACTGGGATTGTTGAGGAGTTTGGTTGCAGGGGTCGAGTTTTACTTGGGAGCCATGTATGGAAATTCATGACAGACACAAGTTTGTGAGTTTGTATTTTGGGAAAATTGACTACATGTTGAAAAGATTCTTTATCACTGATACAGTGTATGTCAGTGAAGGAAGATATTTTGAAGTCATTGATACAGTGTATGTTGATGAAAATATATATTTTGGAGCCTCCAATAAAGGAGTGTTTTGGCGAGGAAAAAATATTTTAGCATCGAAACGACATCAAAGAAGGAAGATCTTGTGCCAAAATGTTGATGAAGAAAGATATTTCCAGGTCACCGAAATGCCAGCAAAGAAATATCTTTTCAATGCACTGAAACATCAACAAACAAATATATTTCCAAGTCATCGAAATGTGAGTGAAGAAATGTCTTTCCAAGTCATCGAAAAGTCAATAAAGAAAGATATTTTGAAAGCCCCGAAGTGTAGTCAAGCAAATAATATCTCGCACCGTAACATTGGTAATGAAATAAGATCATGTGCCGAAAAGTAAACGAAGAAATATCTTTTCAAGTTGCCAAAACATTGGAAAAGAAATATATTTTCAAGTCACTAAAATGTCGAGGAAGAAATAACTTTGCAATTTGTTGACTTGTCGGTGAGGTAGTGATGTTTGGAACTCATCTCCCATCCCCATACCCCAAAGAGAACAAGTAAATGATAGAACATGGAAAATAGTAAAACAAAATGCAGGACAATTTTTTCTGCTTTTCCTGTTCAAGACTCTTTGTTTATTTCTAATCAGTGTAAGATTTTACTTTTTTTTATTATTTTTTTCTTTCTTTCAATTTGAAGTCTTATCTTTCTCACTTCGAATAAAACACTTGTATCTCTTTCTTTCCAAGTTGCTTCTCATGGCATAAAATGCTAAAATAGCTTGAGCCTTTCTGTGTAGGCTTTCCCTTTGAAAATTCTATCTTCATAGTATTTTTTACAAACTAATCGTTGAATAATTTTATTAGAAACTTGAAGGCGTCAAAACTTTTGAATGAGAAGAACCATGCTTTAGTCTAGAAATTTCAAACTTGAAATTACAAATGGACTTTTATGCATAGCGTTGGGTCATTTTTTTGCTATTATGAATGGACTTCACAATCTACCATTTTCATTATATTCTTTTAATATTGAACCAATTCATAGCATCTATGTGCCTTTTTTTTCCTTTATACGCACCTCGGGTAACGTGGAAGAAATCTTCAATCCATTGGGTGTGTCCTTGGGGGAAAGTCTCAAGTCAAGGTGTTGTCACCTAATCCTCAACTCCTTCATGTAGGCCAATGCCTAGTGAAGCCAAAGGGGTTAGTCCCTAATAAAATAATACAAGGTTTGAGATAAGATAAGTACAAAGTGAAGTCTAGGAGTTTATTGGAAACAACACCAAGGTACAAGTAACTCTAAACTAGCAGCATATATGACACATCAAAGGAAATTGTTTTATAATAAAGAAGTAAAGCATACAAGATACTTGCATATAAATTATATAACTTTGAAGTTAGATACAAGTTCCTAAAAGGAAATGATAAAAAAATACTGAAATGTAGACCAGTGCCAATAATGTAGATATTGCAAGATGTATGTAATGTTGTCGAAATAGATATTGTATTCCAAGTGCTCTTGTAAATTTTATTATGAGTTTGTTAGGTGGAGTGATTATTGTGAGTGCAAGTCACTATGTGATATGTTTGTAAAGTGATGACAAGAAAATAAATCTAATCTAGGTATGGCCTCTTGGAGGCTATCCCTCAGATTGGATGTTGATCTATGTGGAGGTCCAACAGGGAGGATATCCCTCTGACTTCACAAAAAAGTTCAAGAGAATGTCGAAAGTCCAACACCGGGAGAACTAAGTTCTGAGAAGGCTCATCTGACTTCACGCACAAACTATTTGTGTTTCCAACTAAACAATAACAACCAAAAGATTGTCCTATTAAACTATTCCCCACTAACCAGCCCACTTTTTGTATGAAACTTACTTCTAGAGATCAAGACTAAGCTCGCAGAGGAAGGGTCAATAACAATACTAGGAGGGGTTGAGGGGATGGTTTATTTGCCAACTTGAAATGCTGAAAATAAATTGTAGAAATCAAAACTAATCTAAAAATTTAAATCTACTCTACAAAACGAAATCTAACTATGATAATCTAAGAAATTGAAATCTATTCTAAATGTTTTGCGATGCTTGTGATTGATTTTATGGTTTATTTTAGCTTCTTAACTTAGTGAAAATTGAGAACATAAACCAAAATGTGAAAATGGCAGTCACACAAAAGGACATTGTTCCCCCTTGGGGGATTGAAGAGTGGGAACTATGTAGGCCACTAATTTTATTAATGATGTTAAAATCTTATTTGGGAAATGTTTGTGGTCCCTTATAATAATGATACCACTAAGCTTACAAGTTTTTATAAATGTTTATGGAGGAAGATGTGTGCTTCTGGGGTCCTGGATGGTCCAAATCTGCCAAATTTTGGGCGAGTCTCCCCTTTTTTGTCTACAAACCTGCAAAAAACAACAAGTTAATATAGTCAAAAGATGCCCAAAAATAGTTTGGAAGACCCTGCAAAATTATGTTAGATTATGTGAAAAAAATATGTAAAAAATTCTAAGTAAAATTTACCCTAAACTAACTAAATGAAGCCTAATGAAACAAGAAAAGAGAGCCTTTTTTTAATTATATGACTTGTTGTCCTAAAACAGTAAATAATATCAAATCTTTTGCCCAAATTTAGAGTTAAATCTCTTAGAAAAGGAACTACTTCTAGCCTTTTTAAATTTGAAGAAAGAAATCTTGTTAAAAGTAAATTTTTCCCATGCTAGATCTAGCCCTGAAATGAAAATTTGAAAGCACAAAAGTAGATCTAATTTATTTTATACATGCAAAATTAGATAGTAGATTTGAAATTAAAGTTAAATGCTTGCATGCAAATAAAATGGTAACCAAAGAATATTTTGATTTTGATGAGGTAGAGAAAGAGAAGAGGAGCTTGCAACATGAAATTCCTTGAGCTATGGAGTCCTCCAATGAATGGATGAGGGACTTGTTCTAGAAAGAGCTTGAATCTTGTGGGAGATTGCACTCAAATCAACCACCACTTCAAGTATGAAGGCTTGCAATCTTGATAAACTTGCATACAACTTGTTAAATATCAATGTTCCCTACACATAAGTATAAATAGCATGCAATTAAACAAGATTAACATGCAAATCATTAATCGCATATGTAAAAAAACAAAAGATCTTGATAAAAAAACTAGTTAAGAAGATATTTCATATTGGGTGATAACACCCTTACTAAGGCCAATTTACAAATTGAAATACAAATAAACAAGATACCCTCACAATATTAAACCAAGAACATCAAACATCCACACAATGCTACCATCTACCATGTGACCTCTAGAGTCTCTTGCTTTATTCAAATATGAAAGGCTTACAACAATATAGTACAATCCTTCTCCCAAACTCCAACTAGTTCCCAATGGAGACGTCTATTTGCATAAATAACAAAGTGGGAGCAATTCCCAAATCTAGAGGGTGCATATCCCAAGGTGAGAGAGACAAATGTACAATTGGATTGAAGCCACCTCTCAAGAGAGGTGAGTTAACTTGCCTCAAGTGAGAGAGGAAGAGGATGAGAGTTTACCACATTGACAATGATAGGTGGGGACCTTCCTTGGGATTGTCACCCCTCTCCTAAATGTGCCACATCTCTCTTGGAGTGCATGCCACTCTCTTGGGATCTCCACCAAGCAAAGAGAACACTCCCTCAACTCCCCATAACTCATCCTCAAGTGCCACTATCTCCCAGTGAACAAATAGAGAGAGGGAGTTAACTAAAAACATGTCTCCAACATGTTTCCTAAAAAATAGGAATGCTGATTTATTTTGATTTTATTCACCTTTTTCGAGAGAAAATGATTTTTTATTGAGTAAAACTCAATATTTACCCTCAAAAAGGTGATACTAAGGTAAAGTGGGTATTATGAGTGTGAAAAAGAATACCCCCAAGGAATATAATGCCTCCTTGTACCACTTATTTAACTTAGGCATCAATTAAAATTAAAATATCATGATTTTGTGGGAAATTTTTTATTTGCATAAAACATTAAAAAACCTAAGGGGGACTTAGCGCATTTCCATGAGACTCTATGAGGATGAGTAGCATGGTAATATACATTAGAAACTAGACTTAGATTACCAAGCTAAGGTTTGAGCTAAGCTAGGAACAAAATGAAATCTAGGAGTTTATAAAAAACAAGAGCAAGATACAAGTAACTCTAAACTAGAAACATATATGACACATCAAAGGAATTTATTTATAATAAAGAAGGAAATTATACAATATACTTGCATACAAATGATATAACTTTGAATTTAGATACAAGTTTCTGAAAGGAAATTATAAGAAAATACTAAAATGTAGACCAATGCCAATAATGTAGATATTGCAAGATGTATGTAATGATGTCGAAATAAATATTGTATTGCAAGTGATCTTGTAAATTTTATTATCAGTTTGGTAGGTGGAGTGATTATTGTGAGTGCAAGTCGCTATGTGATATGTGTGCAAAGTGATGACAAGAAAATAAATCTAATCTATGTGTGGCCTCTTAGAGGCTATCCCTCAGATTGGATGTTGAACTATGCAGAGGTCCAAGAGGGAGGATATCCCTCTAACTTCACACAAAAGTTCAAGAGAATGTCGAAAGTCCAACACAGTAAGAACTAAGTTCTAAGAAGGCTCGTATGACTTCACACACAAACTCTCTGTGTTCCCAATTGAATAATAGCAACCAAAAGAATATCCTATTGAACTATTTTACAATGACCAACCCCCATTTTGTATGAAACTTACTTCCATAGATCAAGACTAAGCTGGAAGAGGAAGGGTCAAGAACAATACTAGGGGGAGCTGAGGGGATAGTTTATTTTCCAACTTGAAATATTGAAAATAAATTGCAGAAATTGAAACTAATCTAAAAATTGAAATTTACTCTAAAAATGAAATCTAACTATGTTAATCTAAGAAATTGAAACTAATCTAAAAATTGAAATGTACTCTACAAAATGAAATCTAACTATGTTAATCTAAGAAATTGAAATCTATTCTAAATTATTTGTGGTGCTTGTGATTGATTTTATGGTTTGTTTTAGCTTCTTAACTTAGTGAAAATTGAGAACATAAGCCAAAATGCGAAAAAAGTCAATCACACAAAAGGACATCATTCCCCCCAGGGGAATTGAAGAGTGGGAACTATGTAGCCCACTAATTTTATTAATGAGGTTACAATATTATTTGGTAAATGCTTTTGGTCCCTTATAAGAACAAGACCACTAAGCTTACAAGTTTTTGTAAATGTTTATGGAAGAAGATATGTGCTTCTGGGATCCCAGACGGTCCAAATCTGCCAACTCTTGGCATAGTCTCCCCTTGGTTGTTTGCAAACCTGCAAAAAACAACAAGGTAATATAGGAAAAAGATGCCCAAAAATATATTGGAAGACCCTGCAAAATTACGTTAGATGATGTGCAAAAGAAAGAAAAAAATATGTAAAAAATTCTAAGTAAAATCTACACTAAAATAACAAAATGAAGCCTAATGAAACAAGAAAAGAGAGATTTTTCTTAATAATATTATTTTATGTCCTAAAACAATAAATAGTATCAATAAGTTTTCCCAAATTTAGATTTAAATCTCTTAGAAAAAGAACTACTTCTAGCCTTTTTAAATTTGAAGAAAGAAAGCTTGCTAAAAGTAAACTTTTCCTATGCTAGATCTAGCCTTGAAATGAAACTTTGAAAGCACAAAAGTAGATCTAACTTATCTTATAAATCAAAACTTAGATAGTATATTTGAAATTAAAKTTAAACGCTTACATGCAAATAAAAGGGTAACCGAGTGAGGTAGCGAAAGATAAGAGGAGCTTGCAACATGAAATTCATTGGGCTATGGAGTCCTCCAATGAATGGATGAGGGACTTGTTCTAGAAATAGCTTGAAGCTTGTGGGAGATTGCACTCAAATCCACCACCACTTCAAGTATCGAGACCTACAATCTTGATAAACTTGCATACAACTTGTTAAATATATGTGTTCTCTACACATGAAGTCTAAATAGCATGCAGTTAAACAAAATTAACATGCAAATCATTAACCGCATATGTAAAACAAAAGAAGATCTTAATAAACAAACTACTTAAGAAGATCTTTCCTATTGGGTGATAGAACCCTTATTAAGGTCAATTTAGAAATTGAAATAAACAAGATACAATTACCTTACAATATTAAACCAAGAACATCAAACATCCACACAATGCTACCATCCACGATGTCACCTACAGAGTCTCTTGCTTTATTCAAATATGAAATGCTTATCCTGCTTACTTTTAGAAAATGTAGGATATATCATTTTCAATTTATTATTTAAGTAAGAAATTTATGAAAATCAAATATCAGTTTATCATTTTCAAGGTTTTCACTACTCTTTGGATTTAAGATGAACCAAAAGAGACATACAACCCTATCATGAGGATATAAACTACGTTGTTAACATTTTCATTGTTTAATTTATGAACATGATAGAAATCCTCTTATGATTTCCACTATTTTGAAGATAATAATAATAGTTGTTTTTATCATGCATGTAACATCCCGCTCTGGCGCACTTACCAAACTTATTCTTTGAGGACACTTGCTCGCAAGTGATCTGGATTTTTATGATGATAAAACTTTTTCCTTCATTATGATGCGTTAAGTTATATGACATGATGTTTTACTACATTGATGTAGATAGGTGTTGCTGACTCAGTTTCATTGAGTGTGCAGGGTTTCGGACCTTGAGGATGCAGAGGCATCGGTGGAACTCCCTTGGACTCCGGATTGAGTCAGGGAGTGGGCTATTTGAGTTGTTTCATTACGATGATATTGTTTCGTTTTGATGATATGCTATTGATCTTATGATATGTTGTTGACATGATATGACATGATGGTTGATGATGCAGGCTGACGATAGCTTGCCGACCAGACTCACATATGGAGTAAAGGGGCCACACATGATTTCCCGAGAGATTGAGGGAGAGGTGTGACAGCAGCCCTACCACAGCCTATTAGCACTCCCACCGTGGCTCGAACTGTAGGTTAACGATTACCTAGTTCGAGAGGATCCACGATGCCGTGAGGGAAGACTGCGATAGTCACTCACGATGATTCTAAGGGGTGCGCAATAAGGTGGGGGCCTTATTCCTTAGAGCCCTTAGTCTCCCACAAGTTCACCTAGCGGAGTGTTGACTCCAGGGGTTATAGATTCTACCAATCCGTCAAGAAATCGAGTGGCACCCTTGGAGCACGGGGTGCATCCTAAAGGGCACGTCTCGCAAAGAAATGCAAGTAAGCGAGTGGCACCCTTGGAGCACGTGGTGCATCCTGAAGGGCACGTCGCACAGGTATTCATTGATGATATTTTGATCTATTCTCGGACGACGGAGGAGCATGACGAGCACTTGCGCTTGGGTACTACAGTGTTTATGAGAACACAAATTATATGGGAAGCTATCCAAATGCTCTTTTTATCAATCCAGGATTCACTACTTAGGGCATGTCATTTCCGGCGAAGGTATCGCCGTGGATCCAGCCAAGGTGGAGGCTATTATGGAATGGCCGACACCGACGAATGTCACAGAAGTGCGTAGTTTTATGGGTTTAGCGGGATACTAGCGATGGTTTGTCGAGGGATTTTCGAAGATAGCAGGTCCGATGACGGAGTTCCAGAAGAAAAACAAGAAGTTTGTGTGGACAGAGAAATGCGCAGAAGAATTTAGGAGGCTTAAAGAGTTGTTGACGACA
>ML787752.1:379661-393624 GCA_009831015.1 Picea engelmannii | reverse complement strand
ATGAGATTACATCGTCAAATGTCCTTTCATTGTTCTCCTTTTTCTTTGAGCAACTTATATTTAAATCTTCTACAAATTGATATTGTTATTGCATGGACAACTACATTGTAGATATGGTTGGAAACAAGTCCCGTGAGACAGCTCAGACGGCAACAAGCACACCTTTCTCCAAGTGTTGGGAGGAGATCTTGTGATCAAGCCTTGCTGAGTCTCCGGGATGGATATTGTAATGCTGTTATGTAAAAACATTGTATACTGTTGTATATAATCGAGAAACTTTCTCGTGGAAAAAAAAATATATGGTTGGAAACTAATTATACCTATTTATTTTTGTTTTTGTTTCTTATTTTAATTAAAGGATGTGATGTGTCCCCACTTTGATAAGATATTTGATCATTTTTGTAGAAGCACTACAATATTTTTTGAAACAAACAAATATATCATAAAATGGATGTGAAGAAAAGCAAGTTTAAATTACAGATGGGTATCATAAATCACATTATTTTGTAGGTGTCCATGTATCATTTCATAGGTATCATAAACCACATTATTTTGTAGGTGTCCATGTATCATTTCATGGGTATCATAAACCACATTGTTTTGTAGGTGTCCATGTATCATTTCATGGGTATCATAAACCACATTATTTTGTGGGTATGTGTTTATCATTTAGTGAAAATTATAAATTATGATTATTAAATTGAAGAATACATTTTATCAATGTTGTTGTCATGTAAATAAAAATTATTTGTTGAGAATTGTTTTTGTGACCTTCTTGTGACCATGAGATTACATCACCCAAAGTGAATATGACCACCCACAACCACTCTATCATCACCATCTTTCCATTGTTTTCTTTTTCTTTGTATACCATATATTTAAATCTTTTATAAATTGGTATTTTCCATTCTAACAACCAATCCAAGATTAAAATATAATATTCTTCATCATTGAAGGAGATTGTTGTAGTGGGTGAAAACCAAGTATACTTATTAGTTTTTTATTTTAATTTAATTAAAACAATAAAAGAGACATTGTCTTATCCTTATTCATATTATTTTGTAGTTATACATGTATCGTTTTAATAAAAATTATAAATTATGATGATCAAATTAAAAAATGAGTTTTATCCATACTAATTCAAAACATAAGAGTTTTGTATTTATGTAATTTATAATAGTTTTTTACTTGTTATTTTTTAAAAAATATGATTTATTTTATTAATTAATTTATAATAAATAAAAAATAATTTATACATAAGAACGTAATATATATTCATTTTATTAAAAAATAAGATTTATTTTATTAATTATATTATAACAAAAAAATATTTAATTTATAAATAATAAGAAAATAATTTATACATAATAACATAATATATATCCATTTTATTAAAAAATAAGATTTATTTTATTAATTATATTATAACAAAAAATTATTTAATTTATAAATAATAAGAAAATAATATGTATTCATTATTTAAAACATAAGAGTTTTGTATTTATATAATTTATAATAGTTTTTTACTTGTTAATTTTTAAAAACTAAGATTTATTTTATTAATTAATTTATAATAAATAAAATATAATTTATACATATGAACTTAATATATATCCATTTTATTAAAAAAAAAATTACTTTATTAATTATATTATAACAAAAAATTATTTAATTTATAAATAATAAGAAAATAATATGTATCCATTTTATTAGTTATTTATAGCAAATTCTCAATTTATACATTGTAAAGAAATAATACATATCCATTTTATTGATTATTTATAGAAAATTTTCTATTAATTAATTTATAAAGAGTATGAAATGTTATTAATTATTTATAACAATTTTCTATTAATCTATATATAAATTATTTTATCAATCATTTATAACTAATTTTATATTAATCATACATAATTTATTGATTATTTATAGAAAATTTTCTATTAATTAATTTATAAAGAGTATGAAATGTTATTAATCATTTATAACAATTTTCTATTAATCTATTTATAAATTATTTTATCAATCATTTATAACTAATTTTATATTAATCATACATAATAGAAAAATAATATATATTCAATTTATTATAAATCCAATTTAATACTAATTTATGAATATTATGGATGAGCTTTGTATTCATACATTGTTTTAAGTTAATTTATAGCAATAAGACGAGTTCATTTTATTAATTATACATTGGGTAGCTTTTAATCCTCATTCTCTACTCTTCAAGCTTCATGTTTCTGTACTTCATTTCATTTGAATGGATATATGTGTAATTAGAAATATCCATTTTCGTGTAATAGATTGTAGGTATTAAAGTTACAGAGGATCTTGTATGTTAACTCTCCATGAAGATGCAAAGACTAGTATAACAATGACCAAAAACTCAAATTTAAAAACAAGACAATTAAATTGCAGGTATTAAGGTTAACGGTGGAGATATTATAAGAAGGTTAACATACTAGTATAACAAAAAGAAGGAATTCAGTTTTTTTACTAATATAACAACAACCAAATATTCAAAAATTCAGTTTTAAAAGAAAAACAGTTAGTTGAAAAGTAAAGTTTGAATATTAATTTAAAGGCTTCTAAACCCAACCAGATGCTTAATCTGAAAAAAATTCAAAGCCTGCAAATGCGGAACAATGTACTCTGTCTTTGGTTTTTGTGTTTTCCATCCTATCACTCAACAACTATTAGATATGGCTCTCCACTGCTCTAGGAAGCCAGGGATTAAGGTTGATACTAAAAGACTACTTTGATATGTTTAGCAGATGAAATAGAATGTGTGTTTACAAGGGCGAATCTTGGTTCTGCCAGAGCGGAGATCAAATATTTAGAATAGTTAGACCTGTCTCTACTGCTACTGGTATGGCATGCTAAAGCAAGGATCAAAGCCTAGACACTAGCATCGAATTGTTCTTAACAGTAAAGGACTACTTAGAGAATGTTGTGTTCTCTATGCAAGTGAAATGCGAGAGAACAGAAATATTAATTATAGTTTAAAAAAAAACCAGAGTCATTACAGCCAGATCTAAAAAAGGGCAAGATCTACTTAGAGAATGAGATCTAGGATTTTATTGAAAACAAGAGCAAGATACAAGTAACTCTAAAATAGCAGCATATATGACACATCAAAGGAAATTGCTATATAATAAAGAAGTAAAACATAAAAGATACTTGTATATAAATGATATAACATTGAAGTTAGATACAACTTCCTAAAAGGAAATAATAAACAAATACTAAATGTAGACCAATGCTAATAATGTTGATATTGCAAGATATATGTAATGTTGTCGAAATAGATATTGTATTGCAAGTGCTCTTGTAAATTTTATTATGAGTTTGTTAGGTGGAGTGATTGTTGTGAGTGCAATTCACTATGTCATATGTGTGCAAAGTGATGACAAGAATATAAATTTAATATAGGTGTGGCCTCTTAGAGGCTATCCCCCATATTGGATGTAGAATTATGTGGAGGTCCAACAGGGAGGATATCCCTCTAACTTCACACAAAATTTCAAGAGAATGTTGGAAGTCCAACATGGGAAGAAATAAGTTCTAAGAAGGATCGTATGACTTCACACAAAAACTCTTTATGTTTCCAATTGAACAATAGAAACCAAAAGATTGTCCTATTGAACTATTCAGCATTGACCAACTTCCATTTTGTATGAAACTTATTTCTAGAGATCGAGACTAAGCTCACAGAGGAAGGGTCAAGAACAATACTAGAGGGATCTAAGGGGATGGTTTATTTTCCAACTTGAAATATTGAAAATAAATTGCAGAAATTGAAACTAATCTAAAAATTGAAATTTACTCTACAAAATGAAATCTAACTATGTTAATCTAAGAAATTGAAATATATTCTAAATGTTTTATGGTTCTTGTGATTTATTTTATGATTTATTTTAGCTTTTGAACTTAGTGAAAATTGAGAACATAAGCCAAAATGAGAAAAATGCCAATCACACAAAAGGACATTGTTCCCCGGGGGGATTGAAGAGTGGGAACTATGTATCCCACTAATTTTATTAATGAGGTTACAATATTATTTGGGAAATTCTTGTGGTCTCTTATAAGAACGAGACCATTAATCTTACAAGTTTTCCTAAATGTTTATGAAAGAAGATATGTGCTTATGGGGTCTCGGATGGTCTAAATTCGCCAAAATTTGGCATAGTCTCCCCTTGGATATCTGCAGACCTGCAAAAAATAGCAAGTTAATATAGGAAAAAGATTCCCAAAAATAGATTGGAAGACCTGCAAAATTGTGTTAGATGATGTGCAAAAAAAAAGAAAAAAAATGTAAAACATTCTAAGTAAAATATACACTAAACTAACTAAATCAAGCCTAATGAAACAAGAAAAGAGAGATGTTTCTTAATGATATTATTTTTTGTCCTAAAAAAATAAATAGTATAGTTTTCCCAAATTTAGATTTAAAGCTCTTAAAAAAAACTACTTCCAGTGTTTTTAAATTTGAAGAGAGAAAGCTTGCTAAAAGTAAACTTTTCTTATGCCAAAATCTAACCTTCGAATGAAACTTTGAAAGCACAAAAGTAGATCAAACTTATCTTATAAATGAAAAATTAGATAATATATATTTGAAATTAAAGTTAAACACTTGCATGCAAATAAAAGGATAACCAAAGAATATTTTGATTTTGATAAATTAGAGAAAGAGAAGAGGAACTTGCAACATGAAATTCAAAAGAAAATTTAAATGAAAACACAAAGTTTGAATATTAATTTAAAAGCTTCTAAACCCAACAAGATGCTTAATTTGAAAAAGATTTAAAACCTGCAAATCACTGCATTCCTCGTATTAATATAAACAACAATATATGGGCAAATGAAAACAATGTACTCTGTCTTTGGTTTTTGTGTTTTCCATCCTATCACTCAACAACTATCAGATATGGCTCTCCACTGCTCTAGGAAGCCAGGGATTAAGGTTTATACTAAAATACTACTTTGATATGTTTAGCAGATGAAATAGAATGTGTGTTTACAAGGGCGAATCTTGGTTCTGCCAGAGCCTAGATCAAATATTCAGAACAGTTAGACCTGTCTCTACTGCTACTGGTATGGAAAACTAAAGCAAGGATCAAAGCCTAGACACTAGCATTGAATTTTTCTTAAAGGACTACTTAGAGAATGTTGCGTTCTTTATGCAAGTGAAATGCAAGAGAACATAAATATTAATTACAGTTAAAAAAAAAAACAGAGTCATTACAACCAGATCTAAAAAAAGACTAAGCAAGGTCGGTTTCGACAATTACCAAATCAAGGGTCCTGCGATCTCAATAAAGAAAACCCTCTCCACAAAAAAATGAAAACCCTCTCAGAACTCAGTAAAGAACCAATATCGACTCGGATCCTGGGTGAAAATTAAGATTACTATTGCACATACCAAGTTCATTGCGATTTACTATTTTGGCCACACGACGGCATCCTTCTTGGACAATGTTGTAGAAGGTGTTTCTGGTAGGAATAAACCTAGCCCGTCCAACAACATCTTTCTCAGCTAATCCGTTATTTCTCTCCACACAAAAATGAAAACCCTCTCAGAAATCTGAGGCTGGAAAGAAACTAGCTGAGAGGCGCAATATTCCCCTCCATTACAATGCTTAACAAGCTCGAGAGCCTATATTTGAAAGGAAATCATGTACATGAATTCATCTCTTCTCTCTTTTCCATATTCAAAGATAAGCAACTCCAATGTTAGAAATGCTACACATAACTTATGAATTATATTTAATTAGACTTTCATGCTTACCATTTAGTTTAGTTTGCTTAGAGTTCGATGCACATGATTATGAAATCTAGGTAGGGACTACAAAGTAGTTATTTCCCTGTTAATTATACATTGGGTAGCTTTTAATCCTCATTCTCTACTCTTCAATCTTCATGTTTCTGTACCTCATTTCTTTTATTTGCATGGATAGGTGTGTAATTAGAAATATCTATTTCCATGTAATGGATTGCAAGTATTAAAGTTGACAGAGGATCTTGTATATTAACTCCCATAAAGATACAAAGACTAGTATAACAATGACCAGAAATTCAAATTTAAAAAGAGAAAGATTAAATTGCATGTAATTAAGGTTAACAGTGAAGATAGTATAAGAAGGTTAACATATTAGTATAACAATAGAAAAGAATTCACTTATTTTACTAATATAACAATAAGAAGTTCAAAAAATTCAATTGAAAAAAAAAAAAAAAAACAGTTAATTGAAAAGTAAAGTTTAAATATCAATTTTAAACACTTTTAAACTCAATCAAATGCAAAATAAAAAATTCGATTTAAAAATAAAATTTAAATGAAAACACAAAGTTTGAATATTAATTTAAAGGCTTCTAAACCCAACTAGATGCTTAATCCAAAAAAAATTCAAAGCCTGCAAATCACTAGCATTCCTCATATTAACATAAACAACAATATATGGGCAAATGCAGAACAATGCACTGTCTTTGGTTTTTGTGTTTTCCATCCTATCACTCAACAACTATTAGATATGGCTCTCCATTGCTTTAGGAAGCCAGGGATTAAGGTTGATAACTAAAGACTACTTTGATATGTTTATCAGATGAAATAGAATGTGTGTTTACAAGGGCGAATCTAGGTTCTGCCGGAGCGGAGATCAAATATTCAGAATAGTTAGACCTGTCTCTACTGCTACTGGTATGACATGTTAAAGCAAGGATCAAAGCCTAGACAGTAGAATCGAATTGTTCTTAACAATAAAGGACTACTTAGAGAATGTTATGTTCTCTATGCAAGTGAAATGCAAGAGAACAGAAATATTAATTACAGTTTAAAAAAAACAGAGTCATTACAGCCAGATCTAAAAAAGACTAAGCAAGGTTGGTTTGGAAAATTACTAAATCAAGGGTCCTGCGATCTCAGTAAAGAAAACTCTCTCCACAAAAAAATGAAAACCCTCTCGGAACTCAGTAAAGCACCAATATCAGCTCGGATCCTGGGTGAAAATTAAGATTACTATTGCACATACCATGTTCATTGCGATTTACTATTTTGGCCACGTGACGACATCCTTCTTGTACAGTGTTGTAGCAGGCATTTCTGGTAGGAATAAACCTGGCCCGTCCAACAACATCTTTCTCAGCTAACCCATTATTTCTCTCCACACAAAAATGAAAACCCTCTCGGAAATCCGAGGCTGGAAAGAAACTAGCTGAGAGGCACAATATTCCCCTCCATTACAATTCTTAACAAGCTTACAATTCTTAACAAGCTCGAGAGCCTATATTTAAAAGGAAATCGTGTACCTGAACCATCCCCAGGGCATGGGAAGCCTTAACAAAGCTGAACAAACTTGTAGGTCTAGACATGGGAAGCCTTAACAAAGCTGAACAAACTTGTAGGTATTTTGATCTCTCAAGGAATTATCTCCAAATCCCAATTCCACACTCAAGAAGTTTCCATGCCTGGGCACCCTAAAGATTTCACAAAACGGGCTCTCAATTCGTGCCCAGATTTCAAGATTGGATCACACGAAGCATTCAAGATTGATTCAATACGTACAAACAGTCACACAAAGAGTTCCTTCATGGGAGCCCTTCACATTTTCTTTTCTGTTTTTGCTTGTAATGCCCATGTCCAGTCTACAATCAGATCAACAATGTACCACGAAGACCAATCGATATAACAAAAATAATGAACAAGACTTTGGGACTGTGGATTCCGGAACGATGCAGGGAAAAATGAAATCATCTCTTCTCCTGAATGATGCAGGGAAAAATGAACTAATATAATGAAAATTTTTAGGTTTTGCTTTATTTTTCTAACTTTTTTGTTTTTTACTTTTTTTGAACTTGCTTTTTGTTTTTTACTTTTTCTAAACTTGCGTTTTGTTTTTTTACTTTTTCTTAAGCTGCTTTTTGTTTTTTCGTTTTTCCGTTCAACGACTATATTTATGATGTTCAAAGAATATAACCGATATTAAAGTAAAAGAACTGGTTTCTTTTTTTTTATGTTAATTTGAGTTATTAAATGATAATTTTCTTAATAAAAATTAATATCTTAAATGATAATTTTCTTAATAAAAATTAATATCTTAAATGATGATTTTCTTTTTAAAAATAATATCTATTTTGTATTTTCAAATTCAAGATTTTATCTTTCCATTCAATTTTTAAATATATTTTTTTTTAATTAATGATTTATTCTTCTATCTACAAAATTGTGTTGGCATTCTAATATTTTTTAATGATAAAATTATGTCTTTATTCATTGTCTAAATTTAATAATCTTTAAATGTTTTTTAAATAAAGATGGTGCTTTTGATTGCCTTCATTATTTTAAGAGTAATTAATTTTAGTCCTTCAAAATATTCAAAAATGCATATTTCATTATATTTTATGCACAATTTGAAGATAATAAAAATGCGTTGAATTCAATTCATCATGCAATGTCATGTTCAAGATGTTTTTAGGATCCTCTCTTAGTTACAAGATGTGCAATGTCATGTTCACGATGTTTTTAGGATCTTCTCTTAGTTATAGTTGAGAATGATATGTTTTAGTAGTTTTGGGTATTGTATTTAAAATTCTTTCAATTTGTGTATACATTCAATCCATTTCCTAGGAAGAATTGTTAGATGGATGATTTTATTAAAGATAAAAGAAAAATGATTATCTTTACATAAAAGAAACAATATATCTATAATTAGTGAATAAGGAGATAATATAAAATAAAAGACATTTTACTTAGATTTTAACCATTTTTATATTCCATTGTTGTCTATATTATGTTTTATATAGACAATTTCCACTCCAAAAGGAAGGCTAGTTGAGATTCATTAATTTTAGTTAAAAGTTTTAAATATTAAAAGGTCTTTCTTTTATTGTTTTATCATTTTTTAAGTTTTTTTTTTTTTTTGAATTTTAAAATTATGTCTACTAGAATGGAAGTTATCTAGTCAACATAAAGAATGAGATCTACAAGAGAATTATGTGATCTGAGTGATGATGAATAAGATCAAAATCTCCTAAGGGGAGAAGTTGAAGAAGCCCATCAACCAAATTCTAATATAGGAGAGAGTTATAAGGGTCTTGAAAGATCTAAAAGGTGGATTTAGGACGGAGACTCCCAACTACTCAATAATGTTGAACACATAAAAAAATTTAGATTGGATAGGGGATTTTTTTTTTCTTTTGATTTTAAGTAAATTGAAGACTCCAGGAGAGTAAAGCTTAAATGCATCATGCTAAAGTCTCATCCATCTCTATGGTGGGATAATATGTAATTCAAATAGAAGAAGAGGAAGGAGAATATTAGGGCTTAGGAAGTGATGGTTGCCAAGATGTGATCTGAAAATGAAAGAGGTTTGTGTATACAAATTTGCAAGTGGAATATGTATGTGTCTTAGGAAATTGGATCAAGTTGCAAGCACATAAACTTAATGAGTTTTTACTTAAAATGAAAAGCATAAAAAGTCATAAAAAACCATCTTAATAAACACATAACACAACAAATTGATAAAGGAGTTCACCCCTCTCTTGGGATACATCTCCTGGTCCAACGTCCCATGGATCATTTTTATTATATGCCCAAATTTTTAAAATCAGTGCTTTGCAATGCTCATAATGAAAAATAGATGGCTTCAATGGCTCCAGAATGTCAAAAACCCCTAGATGGGCTCTTTCTGCACCTGGTTTGGCCAGTCAATGGAGAAAATACACTTCCTGGAAGTTTTCCCCAATAAATTGTTGTCTTTGCTCGCCAAAACACACCCACTGTGTGACTAACTTGGCCTCTGTGTGTTTTTTGTGCCAAAACCCAACACCACACATCGTTTCGCAACTTGGGTGGATTTGTCACACCGTTAGGGGCTAGCGCCTTTCCTGACTGAGGTTATGGTCGCGTGGAGGGGTACATTGCCAAGGGCTAGGTCAACTGCTCACGTCCATCGACTTATCCATTGGATCCTATGTTGTTAGTCATATGGAAAGAATTTTATGGTGTGACCGTGAGCTGGAGCTAAGCCCCGACCCTTTTCTGCACGAACCAATATTTAAATCAAACTTAAATAGTAGTTTAAAGCTATAGTGGTTAAGACTCACTTGTAGGCGGGTTGGTGGCATGGCCTACACAGAGAATCTTCCCTTGTCGAAGGTCCCAGGTTCGACCCTCACGGACTCCAAATAAACTTTTAAACCATAACAAGGGGGTGCCATGTGGTAGCCCCTAGCTGGGCCACATGGCACCCTTTCATTCACCCACGAAACATGCCATGTGTCAACCACCAATTGTTCCACTTCAACCTTTACCATGTCAGCTGCCAAATCACCTGCCCAGTTAGTCTGGCACATCACCAGTCCACATCATCGGTATGGTCGTACAATCAATTGCCACATGGCATGTACAAATTGTACAGTCATCATTTTTTTTGTTGTTTGGGAAAACAGACAGAATGCAATATCTCCCTGGTACGAACTCCATTTGAGCCTGTTCAAGTTATGTTGGGATCATGAGGATGAGATTTACTCCTCCCCACTCAGAAGCTTTTAGACCTCCAAAAGACTACTTTCAATCAATATGAAGATGATGGTACATTTCCCTCACCTTTCCAACCTCAATCCATTTAGCTTTGCTTGGATGTGTGCCTTTGAAACCAACACAAAGGTACTCCACATTCCCTCGTTTTGAAGTTTTTATCTTTCCGTCGAGGATTGTATCCTCATGCAATTCTGAAATATATTCTTGCGAGAAGTCATCTATGGAAGGAATCTGAACATTCTCTCCTTGATCATCAATCAAAGGAGGCTCATACAATCTCAAATTCTCAACATTAAAAACTGCATACATTTGCATATAAGGAGACAAATCCAAATGGAAGGCATTGTTACCAATCTTTTTGTAATGTACCCCAAATTTCCAAAATAAAAAAAAAACAAATTTGTTAGAGGGCATTAAAGTCCCTTGAATCTCCAACATTAATGCAACACGGAGATAATCCATTATATATATCTTATTCATTTAATGTATGCATAACATTTTTTTTTCTTTGTCATTATCCCTCTTAAAGGTCAAAGAAAATTTAAATTCCACTTGTCTCTTACTGTTATATTTCATTATAGCGTCATTATTGGATTATAAATCACACACTTATTTGTGTTGAAGAATTTGGTGACCCTATCAAAAATTTCCCAGGTCTTCAGTACCTCTTTTGAAGCAGGTTTGAACTAGAAGTCGATGTTGTAACCTAGGTCTCCACCCCTGCCTCTCCTCTCTCATTTCCCTATGCCTTCGTCAAATTTTTCCTCTTCTAGTTGATAAATTAGGTTCCCCATCTATTCAATAAATTGGTTTTATTTGTTGGCTTGCTGGACTGATTCTTTGTGCATATTTGTTTTTGTTTTTCTTGAAGGATAAGCACATATTGTGATTTGGTTCGAATTACCTGTCATCTTGTTTTCCTTTAATTGAGCTTACAGCAGGTCGGTCGAGTATGTTGTATGCACAAGGAAAAACCATGAGAAAATGCAACATTCAGAACAGTCCATTTCGAGCTCAGATGGTAGGATCAGACAGATTAAAATTGCAATGGTGAAGATCCAGCATGCCACCCAGATCGACGGTTTTCGTGCATTCGGAGCGTCGAAGTCACACAAGGATTAAAGACTAGACAGAAGTCCCGAGATCATGCCACGTCAACCAGGTCTGTACTACTCCGGGAGATTTCCAAACACAACATTCATAAACTCTCGTAGCCCGAACACCAGAAGTCCCTAAGTGAACCTGGACCATCCATCACGTGGAGGCAAATCTTTCACTTCAGAGACTTAGTACTTCTGGAGATTTCCAAGAACAACATTCATAAACTCCCGAAGCACGAACTCCCAAAGTGAATATGGATCGTCCATCAAGAATGTAATCAATCGATATAACAAAAATCATGAACAAGAGTGTGGGACTGTGGATTATGGAATGATACAGGGAATGGATTGTGGGACTGTGGATTATGGAACAAGATTGTGGGACTGTGGATTCTCCATATTTCAAGCTAAATTCTTGTGGCATTAATTCATTCCCAATTTTCTCTTTTTTCTTCTTATACATGTTACTTTATTTTTTTATCTTTGTTTTTAGTTTTTTAAGTTTTACTTTATTTTTCTAACTTGCTTTTTGTTTTTTACTTTTTATGAAGTTTATTTTTGTTTTTATATTTTACTTTATTTTTTGTGTTTTTGGCTCTTTTGTTTAACGACTATATTTATGATGCTCAAACATGTTAATAGTAAGACACTTGGACATAAAATGAAAATTAAAGAGAAACATTTTCATGATTATTTATGAAAAAGTTTTATATAGGAAAAATGTTTAAATTGTAGTTTAGTAATTGGTGGTAATACTTTAGTTCATGTATAAAGAATATTTCTAGAAAAATTATAAAAATTGGAAAAAAAATATTGATTAGTTTGAAAATCTCAAAAGAATACAACCAATATAAAAGTAAAATACCTAGTTTCTTTTTGTGTTTGCCTTGAGTTATTAAATAATGATTTTTTTTTTTAAATAATATCTTAAATAATGATTATTTTTAAAAAATAATATTTATTTTGTGTTTGTAAATTCAAGGTTTTATCTTTCCATTCAATTTTTGAATATAAAATATTTTTATTAATGATTCATTCTTCTACCTACAAAATTTTGTTGGCATCCTAATATCTTTTAATGATAAAACTATGTCTTAATTTATTGTCTAAGTGTAATGGTCTTCAAATGTTTTTAAATAAGGGTGGTCCTTTTGAATGCCTTCATTATTTTATTTTAAGAGTGATTAGCTTTAGTACTTGAAAATATTCAAAAATGTATGTTTTTTTATATTTTATTCAATATTTGAAGATGATAAAAATATTTTCAAAATTGCATGTTTCTTTATATTTTATGCAATTTTTGAAGATTATAAAAATATGTAGAATTTAATTATTGAGCCAAATGTTTTTAGATCTTCTCTTGGTTATATTTAAAAATATTGTTTTAGAATTTTTGTGTATTGCATTTAAAATTCTTCCAATTTGTTTATACATCCAACCCGTTTCTTAGAAAGAATTATTGGATGGAAAATTAGAAGAAACAAAAAAGAGTATGCTTATAAGAAAGAGACAGTATCTATAATTAATGAATAAGGAGATAATATAAAATAAAAGACATTTTACTTAGATTTTAAGTTTAGATTCATTAATTCTAATTAAAAAAAATTAATATTAAAAACTCTTTCTTTTATTATTTTATCATTTTTAAAGTTATTTTATTATTTTAGCAATTTTAAAGTGATGTCTACTAGAATGGATATTATGGAGTCAACATAAAGAATGGGAGCTACAAGAGAACTATGTGATGTGAGTGATGATGAATGAGATCAAGAATTCCTAAGTGAAGAAGTTGAAGAATCCCATCAATCAAATTCTAATATAGGAGAGAGTTATACGGGCCTTGAAAGATCTAAGAGGTGGAGCTAGGATGGAGACTCCTAGCTACTCAAAAATGTTGAATCTAGACGAAATTATAGATTGGATAGAAAAAAAAGGATTTTTTTCTTTTGACTTTGAGTAAATCTAAGACTCCAAGAGAGTGAAGCTTACATGCATCACTTTAAAGTGTCAGCAATCCCATGGTGGGATAATATGTAATTTGACTAGAAGAAGAGAAAGGAGAATATTAGGGCTTAGGATGCAATGGTTGTCAAGATGAAAGGAATGTTCCTACCTCTAATTATTCCTTGAATCTATTTACGGAGTTGAAAAACCTATGAAAAAAGGAGATGATTGTGAAGGAACATTGAAGAGTTCTACAATATGTCTATTAGGTTTGAAAAAATAATGAACGTGAAGAGTCCTTTGATAGATATATTAAAGATATCATATATGGTATCCATGATGAACTCATCATAGTGATAATCTAGTATGGCATAGC
>ML787752.1:269482-307327 GCA_009831015.1 Picea engelmannii | reverse complement strand
ATTCATTTGATAATATGTTCGTTGTTGGGTGGAGTCTTGATAACAAACATATGCTACATTAATAAAGTAATTTATAGTTGCTACCAAATGAGTTTCATCTGTAAACAGATTATTTCTCTTAGAAAACATCAAAGGGCCCATTTCCTTCATATTCTAGTTTAAGATAAATGATATATGTCTTAGAATAAAATTATCCATTTCTCTGAAACATTGCTTAAAACATTGAAGTGACATGTTCACTTCACAAAATTTTGCAAGGTTACAAGCAGGGATCTTGTCACTTCAATGTTCCGAGCAAGATTTTGTAGGGGTGCATAATGTATGCCATATATATTATACATAATTATTCATTCGATGAATTCTTTGTTTTTAAAGTGTAACATCCCACTCTGGCACACTAAGAAAACTTATTCTTTGAGGACACTTGCTCGCAAGTGATCCGGACTATTATGATATTAAAACATTTGTCCTTGATTATGATGCGTTATGATAGATGACATGATGTTTTACTGCATTGACATAGACAAGTGCTATTGACTCAGTTTTACTGAGTGTGCAGGGTTTTGGACCTTGAGGATGCAGAGGCATTGACGGAACCCCTTAGACTCTGGAATGAGTCAGGGAGTGTGCTATTGGGGTTTGATTGTTTACTGTGATTTTAGTGCATTTGATTAGATGATATGATGTGGACATGTTCTGACACGATTGTTGCCGATGCAGGCTGAAGATAGTTTGCCGACCAGACTCACATATGGAGTAAAGGGGCCACACATGACTACTAGAAAGGTTGAGGGAGAGGTGTGGATAGCAGCCCTGCCACAACCTACTAGCACTCTCGCCGTGGCTCGAACTGTAGGTTAACGATTACCTAGTTCGAGAGGACCCACGATGCCATGAGGGTAGACTGCGACAGTCGCTCATGATGGTTCTAAGGGGCATGCAATAAGGCGGGGGTCTTGTTTCTTAGAAGCCCTTAGTCTCCCACAAGTTCACCTGGCAGAGTGTTGACTTCAGGGGTTATTGATGTCTACCAATTAGTCAACAGGCGAGTGGCACCCTTGGAGCACGTGGTGCATCCTGAAGGGCACGTTGCGCAAAAGAAACAAAAGAGGTGAGTGGCACCCTTGGATCACGTGGTGAATCCTGGCAAGCACGTCGCGCAAAAGAAACAAATGAGGCGAGTGGCACCCTTGGAGCACGTGGTGCATCTTAAAGGGCACGTCGCATTGATGATGATGAAGGAACAAACCTAGATGCCCCTAAGACATTTAACACCTTAAGAAATTCTTAAACAACTTCCCTAATTAAATGTCGCCTAGTTCAAGATCTAAGTCCCGAGTCTAAAACTTCTCTAGGGGTAAAATTTTGTCTAACCTTAAGAAAAATATCCTATAAAAATAAAAATAAAAATATTAAACTAAAAACCACTTAAGTAATAGTTTTAGTCTTCATAAAAATTTTGGGGTAAAATGAAGAGAGTAAGAATTTAATTAAAATCAATGGATTTAAAATTGTAAAGAATTTAATTGTTTAACTTGTGAAAGTGTAAAAGATATTAAATTCTTAATAAAAAGGAAAAGAGGTTAATTTACGCAATTGCCATTTTTGGCTCTAATAAAAAGGGGAAAGAAGGGAATAATAAAAATTAGGAAACTAAGGAATGGAGGAAACATAATAAGGGAAATAAGGGAAATAAGGGAACTTACGGTAAAAAGCGAGGTCAACTTAGTAAAGAATCTGCAATAAAGAACCTTCTAAATTGAACTAAATTAGCAACATCATTTTAGGGAAAGTATTTAAAACCTGTAAGGGAATATAGGGACACCTAGGAGTAAAAATAGGAGTACCTCTAGGTGGGTGAGGGAAATAAGAATATTTAATAAATTAAAGAAAATTAGTTAATGGAGAAACGTGGGGGATGAATGACACTTATACGAAAGAGAATTTTTAGAAGGTTTTATTAAAACTTAAAGTAAATGAAATTTGGGGAAAGTGGGAAGTTCTAAAACTCTATAAAAGAGAGGAAGGAAGAGGAAGAAAGGGGATCGGTTGTTAGCGTAACGTTACACTATCGGATTAGTGACTTGACTGATTTACTTGTGGGAGTTGGGATTTCCAGCTCGGAGAGGAGTGGTAGCTCAGCCTTGCGAGGCGAGCTGGGAGCTAGACGTACCATCTGGTTAGTGTGTGGCCCCTTTGCGGATCAGGGGGCTAAAGGGGAAGAAGAGTACCCCTAGCATTGGCTGGGAGGTACCAGTGAGGTTTCGATGGTCGATGAGCAGGAGCGGCACGGAGCGCGGACGTCATTCGAGGTGGGTGATAAGGCAACGACATGCCCTTTTATTTGTAGAGTAGAATGCATTAGGCTTTATGCTTGGATCTGAATACTCACTGTAAATGAATTTGGCATGTTTATACCTAGTGTTATCTCGTTTACTTCATTTTTATATTTCCCTGAACATTTATGTGTATTTCTTTCTTGAATGCATTATATTGTTGGTTATGGGTTCTGCATTTTGAAAGATCGAAGGACGTTCTAGCCTGCCGTCTGCCCTATTGGTTGTTCCTGATAGTGGCCCTTGCGCCTTCTAGTGCTGAGTATTTTTGTCCTGGTTATCACTCCCATCCCCAATTTTCAACTCTGCCTTTTTATACTTCTAGCTTGTGTTTAGCACCTAAAACTCGGCGAATCTACCTTGATCGGTTGTGACTGAAATTCAGTGCCTCTGTAAATCAATCTGTACCAATACCCATTCCATCCATACCTAATGGTCTGCAATTTATGGATTGATTTGGTATAAATAGTGAATTTACTCAACAGACTTTTTCATAGCTTTTTATATTTGAGTTAACTTCAATTGATGTAGAGTTGTATCTGGCGATGTTATAGCGTTGTAGCGAAATGTAATAATATAAAATGATTTCATAGTATTTTGATTGTCTCTTAATTAGATACACAACAATTTCATATTCATTCTCGGGATAGTATACACAACTATTTCAATTTATTACTAGGGTTGTCTCTAAATTGTATACATAGCGATTTCACATTATTTTTATTGTCTCTTAATTAAATGAACAGTGATTCATAATTATTTCCGGGTGGTCTCTTAATTATGCACAGTGATTTCATAATTATCATTCTGGATAGTCTCTTAATGCATGCACAACGATGATTCCTTAGAACACGGGTGTAAAGGCTTAAGTTACGCCTGGCATCAAGAAATGATGAGTGATATTTTATAATGTTCCAGCGAACTAAGCCTGGGTGTTGCCTTGAGGTCAAGCATACCCTTAGATAAGCTACAACGAAATTTAGACACCAATCCGGCAATCATTTACCTCTGCGTTGAACCAGGCGAATGTTTGAGTGATTGTTTTTCCTGCGTTTTTAATGATTACTTTCCTGAGCTCTGTGCTTGTACATACAATTTTAAGCTTTAAACGGATGCCGGAGCATGCTGAATTCTGCCACAGATTTAGCTTCCAATCCATCTGGATTCTTGTTGTGATTCGACCATTTTTTCACCCACGTTTTTAGCAGTTTAATCTTCAAGCTCTATTGCCTGAACGTTGCTCCGTGTTTTCTTTTGGAAAACCCCCTTTTTCTATTGTAAAGGATTTATAATGTTTGGTTGTATTCGGTTATACCCGAGTAGACACTACGGCTGTAATGATTCAGCTACGCGTACCCATCCTTTGTGTTTTAACGCTAGCCTTTAGATTTTAGCTCTGCCCTTCACCATTTTACCTGGCTACCTCACCCTTGATCGCTCCATGTTTCACTTGCGCCTTGGCAGAGTCATTACCCTTACAGCGTTGAGATTTGTATATCATTATTAAGTTTGGTTCCTCCTTATTTCCTTTCTTGAAATTGCAGGTTGCTTTATTTTTATGTGTGGGTTCTTCTTAAATCTTTAAATAGAGCTATAAGTCAACATCAAGATCTTACTTTGCAGTAATTAAATAAGATGCAACGTTTTTTAAATCCCCATATGGATATGTAAGTCATCACGCCTTTTTGCCTTAATTAATGCCAATTTGATTTGATCTACTTATAGTTCAATTAATGGACAATACGGTAGCTTTTGCTAAATTTTTACAGCCTTTTCCTCAATGCCTTATCCCTATCTTTTAAATTAATTTATTGTTTTATAATTTAGGATAATGCCAGGTTAGTCGACATTAAAATCCGTGGTAACTAATGCCTCGATTGTCTCTACCTTAAAAGCCTTGTTATTGCTTCTTCGGTGTTTTAGTGTTAGCTTTCTGCTTTAAGGTTTCTACTTGCATCAAGAATAATGACTATTGGGTGAGTTTAGAATTAGAGGACGGATTGTGATTATCTAATAATAGCACTAGAAGCATTGGCAATCTACCATGTTAGTAAGGATAAATAACAAGTTACTTTAGTTAGCAATGGTTCAATTAAGGTTATTGGCCTACAGATGAGATTGGGTTAAAATTTAATTGCCCAGATAGAATTTTGTAATAATTAAAGTGGGAGTGGAGATTTGTTGATGTCATGGTTAAGTCACCTTGATAGAACTGTTGCATTTAGTTTTCAGTGCTAAATGAATTAGTTATAATTTTATTTATCCTAGTTAGCCTACAATGATGTTACTTTTGTTTCAAACCTTGGAGAAGTTTTGACTGGCTTAATTGACTTCATTTAAAGATGATATGAATGGCACCTTGAAGAAAAAAAAAAGACTACCTTTGCATCTTGAATTAAAATAAAGTTGATTTCTTTATGCTCGCACTAATGTCGTTTAATGATGGATTTAGTAATCAAATTCTCTTGCAATGTGTAATTCTTGGGATGTGTGTTGATTCATAGAACCTTATCGTGCGGCGATCGTCATTATTGTTTGTTGATTTAGCATTGTTATTTTGCTTGGTCTTTTTGTGTCAGGCGGGATGTAGACACCTCCATGTTCCTCAGAACAGTTGCCAACCCTAAGACCTTAAATGGTTATAATCGATGGGAACCTGGGCTTGAGTGTTGCTTATGTGTCTTGGAGGTCCTAACCATTGCAAGGTAGGACGGGCAGGTAGTCAGTCTTATTTATAGTCGATTGATTGTCGTTTAATGCTTGCAGATACTTGATGTGCGTCTTAGGTCGTCATGTTGTGTTGTCATTGTGTGTGTCTTGTTTGTCATCGGGTGGCAACGCAGATTCGGATGTGTTTATTACCCTTGTACAAATGCGCACACACAATATATAAAAATAAAATTGCACTTGTTAAGAGGTTGGTCGTCGTAACGAGGAGGATCGTTACATATGGTATCAGAGCGTGTTCGACCCGCGACTTGGGATCGCTACAGCTTTCATTGACATGATATGATTATACTGTTGCTAATCGAGTTGATTGTGTGCATGTAGGTATTCATGGTTAGAGGACTCCACGGAGGCAGATGACGAGGTGCTAGGGGAGGGGGCACAACGCCTCCAGTAGCATCCACACCTAAGGGGTCTGACCCCCAGGGAGACGAGCAGGTTCTCGGATAGGAGCAGATAGCAGTTGGTGATGTAGTCAGGATGATGAGATCCTTTCAGCGCATGTCCTAGGCACTGATCAGCCATTTGGACAGAGATGAGGCCAGGGCGCCGGCACCCGTTGAGGTTCCACCGCGCGCACCGACCATTACTGGTAGCATATACCATGAACTCGAGAAAGTCAAATTTCCTGAGTTCTTTGGTGCCCTGGATGGCGCAGCTGCCGAGGCATGGTTGGAGAACATGGCCATGTGCTTTGCACTTCTCGATTATACCTCCAACATGAAGGTCTACATGGTGGTATTTCAACTGAAGGAGAGCTCTCTTCTATGGTGGAAGACGCTCCTACCCCAGCTAAACATGGCCATCGAAGATGTGTCATGGGAACTATTCGAGGAACGGTTCCGAGAGAGGCACCTTTCAGAGGAATTCATTGAGCGTCAACTCAATGAGTTCAACACCTTACAACAGGGAGGTCGTACGGTGCCCGAGTACAAGGCCCGTTTTATGGAGCTGCTCTAGTATGCTCCGCATCTTAACACGAAAAAACTTAAGGTTAACAGGTTCGTGTTCAGCCTTAACGACAGTCTACGTGAAAAGGTTAGGATTTTGATGCCTCAAACCTTGCATGATGCCATCCAAAAGGCCCTCATAGCTGAGGAGGATCTTAACAGTGGGGGTTAGACCAGGACTCCAGCGAGACCAGCAGGGTAGGTTTCAGCTAGAACACAACAGCACCAGACACCAATGAGACATACGTCGGGATATCGTGGCTTCCAGAGGGGGTCAACTTTCACCACACCCCGGTGAGTTCCACCTCAGCAGCAGACACCTTATCGGGGACCATCGCATCAGCAGCAGCGTCGCCCACAGCAGCAACAATTTAGGTCTGTTCAGTAGAACAGACCAGGGTTCCAGGCCGGTGGGCCGTCATATTCTACTTCAGGTACCAGGACTACTGGGATGAAGAAGGGGTGTTGGATAGGTGGGGAGCCACACTACCAGTGCGACTATCCTATGGAGAGGACCAGAGCGTCTGGATCAGTCGGACCCACTACCGTGGGAGATATGGGCAAGGCCCATCGGATTCATGCAGTGGTGAATAACCGCCAGGAAGAGCACCATTCGACTGTGCTCGAGATGACAGGTACTATCGCTGACCAGAACCTTAGTATTTTGATAGATCCTGGTGCTACCGAGAGTTTCATTTCTGGTGTAGTGCTAAAAAGGATTAGTGTAAAGGTAATCGAACATGATGAGTTTAGCTTTGTGGAGATGGCCTAGGGAGCCAAACAAAAGGTTGGAGGAAAGGTTATGGGCTGTGTCCTTAACCTAGGAGAGTTTGTCACAAGGGCCAACCTATACGTCACGATATTAGGATCTTATGATGTCTTGATTGGTATGGATTGGTTGGAATCGCATGAGGCGATACTCAACTGTAAGACGAAACGGTTGAGCTTGGTCGATGACGAAGGATAGAGACGTGTGATTGTAGGATGGAACCAGGGAGTTTCCCTGAGGTTCGTCTCTTTCTTACAGTTACAGAAGAGTATGCGCAAGGGGTGCAAGCTTTATGCGATCCTTGCGTTAAATGAGAAGGGAGTGGCGGAAGGTCTAGAACACCTTCCGGTGGTGAGAGAGTTTGCGGACTTGTTTTCAGAGGAGTTACCTGGGATGTCACCGGAGAGGGAATTGGAGTTTACCATAGACCTAAAACCGAGGACTGAACTGATAGCAAGAACGCCTTATCGGATGTCGACCCCGAAGTTACAAGAGTTAAAAATGCAACTGAAGGAGTTGTTGGACCTGGGACTGATACGTCCTAGCGTGTCACCGTGGGGTGCACCAGTTATTTTCATACAAAATAAGGATGGATCGTGGAGGCTTTGCATTGACTACCGTCAATTGAACAAGGCCACGATAAAAAATCCGTATCCCTTGCCAAGAATTGATGATCTGTTCGATCAAATGAAGGGTGCGACGGTGTTCTCCAAGATCGATTTACGATCAGGGTATCACCAGTTACGGATCAAGGAGGATGACGTCTCTAAGACCACCTTTAAGATGAGATTTGGACATTACAAGTTTACTATTTTACCGTTTGGACTGACAAACGCCCCAGGGGTATTTATGAGTTTGATGAACAGGGTGTTCCGCGAGTACTTGGACAAGTTCGTCAAAGTGTTCATTAACGATATTTTGATTTACTCTCGTACGACGGAGGAGCATGACAAACACTTGCGCTTGGTACTGTAGTGTTTGCGAGAGCACAAATTGTATGGGAAATTGTCCAAATGCTCTTTTTATCAATCGAGGATTCACTACTTAAGGCATGTCATCTCCGGTGAAGGTATCGCCGTGGATCCAGCCAAGGTCGAGGCTATTATGGAATGGCCTGTGCCAACGAATGTCACAGAAGTGCATAGCTTTATGGGTTTAGCAGGATACTATCGACGATTTGTCGAGGGCTTTTTGAAGATAGCAAATCCGATCACGGAATTGCAGAAAAAAAACAAGAAGTTTGTTTGGACCGAGAAATGCGCGGAAGCATTTTGAAGGCTTAAGGAGTTGCTGACAACAACGTCGATACTAAAGGTCCCTGACATGGATTCAGACTTCTTGGTATGCACTGACGCATCCAAGGAAGGTTTAGGTGGAGTCTTGATGCAAGACAGACGAGTGATTGCTTACATTTTGAGAAATCTGAGAAGGCATGAGGAGAACTACGTGACGCACGATTTGGAGTTATTAGCCATCGTATATGCCTTGAAGGTTTGGAGACACTACCTTGTTGGATGACAATTTGAACTAAAGACTGATTATTGTGGACTACAACACATTTTTATGCAAAGCGACCTGAACACGCGACAACGGCGCTGGTCGGAATTGCTTAGCGAGTATGACTTTGAGATTACTTACATAAAGGGAAAAGTGAATCGAGTGGTGGATGCTTTGAGTCGGAGGCCACGCATATTTTCGGTGTTGCCTCTTCAGACAAATCTACGTGAGAAGATTCTCACTTTACAGTGTGAAGATGACTGGTACAAAGAAGTCAAGGGTTTTATCGGACAAAATACAATAATGGTACCACGATATGAGGGATTTTCATTTGATAGAGATGGTTTATTGAGGTTTAAAAGTCGAATTTACGTACCACCAAACGACGAGTTGAGGATGTTGATCCTGAGCGAGGCTCATAGAGCAGTTTACATGGCTCACCTGGGAGTCATGAAGATGAGGGCAGACCTTAAACCCTTATTTTTCTGGAAGGGAATGAAGGTCGACATAGTCAAATATGTGGCCAGGTGTCTAGAATGTCAGTAGGTAAAGGCTGAACATAAACACCCAGTAGGATTACTACAACCACATACTATTCCGGAATCGAAATGGGAGGTTATTTCGATGGATTTTATTATTGGATTGCCACTAATGGCAAGGAGACACGACTCAATTTTCGTAGTAGTAGAAACTATGACGAAGAGTGCTCACTTTATTCCTGTGCATACGACGTATCAGGCACTTGACATAGCTAGAGTTTTCATCAGTGATATTGTGAGGCTGTATGGTGTGCCTAAAAATATTATATGCGATCGAGGATTGATGTTTATTGGACGATTTTGGACGAGTTTCCAAGAGGCCTTGGGAACCCAACTTAACTTTAGTACTTCGTATCACCTAGAGAGTGATGGACAGACCGAACGAACGAACCAAACTTTGGAGGACATTTTGCGCATGTACATGATGGACCAACAAAAGCATTGGGAGGAATTATTGCCACTAGTAGAGTTCGCTTACAACAACAGTTACCAAAGCACCATTAAAATGGTGCCTTTTGAGTTTCTTTACGGGCGACCTTGTCAGACACCCTTGAGTTTGGATCGACTTGAGGATAGGGTCCTGGTGGGACCAGAAGTGATCCAAGAAATGAAAGGGAAAATGAAAACAATAAGACAAAGGATTAAAGAAGTCCAGGATCGACAAAAGAGTTATGCCGATGCACACCGAGTCGACCGTAGTTACGAGGTCGGCGATTGAGTCTTCTTGCAGGTTAAACCACACAAGAGTTCGATAAAGTTTGGAAAGGAAGCTAAACTCTCTTCTAGGTTCGTGGGACCTTTCGATATTGTGGAGAGAAAGGGGCCTGTGGCCTATCGACTAGCCTTGCCCGATTCTTTGAGGCGTATGCATGATGTTTTTCATGTATCTATTTTGAGACATTATATTAGCGATCCTACACATGTGAATGACATGAGTTCCTTGCAGGTATCGGATGAGGGAGTTCTCATGGTTGAGTCGGTCTGCATCTTAGATAATCGTGTTCAACAGTTAAGACGTTGAACGGTAGATCAGGTCAAGGTCCAATGGGACAATTATAGTCTGCACTCATTGACCTGGGAGGACGCATATGATATGTGCCAGCAGTTTCCATTTTTGTTTGATAGATAGACTTATGACACTGTGATACACTTAGTTTGGCATTTATACTATGAAACTTCGGCACGAAGTTTAGACCAAGAGGGGGTGTATGTAACATCCCACTCTGGCGCACTAAGAAAACTTATTCTTTGAGGACACTTGCTCGCAAGTGATTCAGACTATTATGATATTAAAACATTTGTCCTTGATTATTATTCATTATGATAGATGACATGATGTTTTACTGCATTGACATAGATAGGTGCTATTGACTCAGTTTTACTGAGTGTGCAGGGTTTTGGACCTTGAGGATGCAGAGGCATCGACGTAACCCCTTGGACTCTGGATCGAGTCAGGGAGTGTGCTATTGGGGTTTGATTGTTTACTGTGATTTTAGTGCATTTGATTAGATGATATGATGTGGACATGTACTGACATGATTGCTGATGATGTAGGTTGACGATAACTTGCTGACCAGACTCACATATGGAGTAAAGGGGCCACACATGACTACCAGAAAGGTTGAGGGAGAGGTGTGGATAGCAGCCCTGCCACAACCTACTATCACTCCCGTCATGTCTCGAACTGTAGGTTAACGATTACCTAGTTCGAGAGGACCCACGATGTCGTGAGGGCAGACTACGACAGTCGCTCACGATAGTTCTAAGGGGCGCGCAATAAGGTGGGGGCCTTATTCCTTAGAAGCCCTTAGTCTCCCACAAGTTCACCTAGCGGAGTGTTGATTCCATGGGTTATTGATGTCTACTAATCATTCACGAGGCGAGTGGAACCCTTGGAGCACGTGGTGCATCCTGAAGGGCACGTCGTGCAAAAGAAACAAAAGAGGTGAGTGGCACCCTTAGAGCATGTGGTGCATCCTGAAGGGCACGTCGTGCAAAAGAAACAAACAAGGCGAGTGGCACCCTTGGAGCACGTGGTGCGTCCTGAAGGGCACGTCATGTTGATGATGATGAAGGAACAAACCTAGATGGCCCTAAGACATTTAACACCTTAAGAAATTCTTAAACAACTTCCCTAATTAAATGTCGCCCAGTTCAGAATCTAAGTCCTAAGTCTAAAACTTCTCTTGGGGGTAAAATTTTGTCTAACCTTAAGAAAAATACCCTATAAAAATAAAAAAAAATAAAAATTAAACTCAAAACCACTTAAGTAATAGTTTTAGTCTTCATAAAATTTTTGGGGTAAAATGAAGAGAGTAAGAATTTAATTAAAATCAGTGGATTTACAATTGTAAAGAAGAATTTAATTGTTTAACTTGTGAAAGTGTAAAAGATATTAAATTCTTAATAAAAAGGAAAAGAGGTTAATTTGTGCAACTGCCATTTTTGGCTCTAATAAAAAGGGGAAAGAAGGGAATAATAAAAATTAGGAAACTAAGGAATGGAGGAAACATAATAAGGGAAAGAAGGGAACGTATGGTAAAAAGCGAGGTCAACTTAGTAAAGAATCTGCAATAAAGAACCTTTTAAATTGAACTAAATTAGCAACATCATTTTAGGGAAAGTATTTAAAACCTGTAAGGGAATCTAGGGACACCTAGGAGTAAAACTAGGAGTAACCTAGGTGGGTGAGAGAAATAAGACAATTTAATAAATTAAAGAAAATTAGTTAATGGAGAAACGTGGGGGATGAATGACACTTGTACGAAAGAGAATTTTTAGAAGATTTTATTAAAACTTAAAGTAAATGAAATTTGGGGAAAGTGGGAAGTTCTAAAACTCTATAAAAGAGAGGAAGGAAGAGGAAGAAAGGGGATCAGTTGTTAGCGTAACGTTACGCTGCCGGATTAGTGACTTGACTGATTTACTTGTGGGAGTTGGGATTTCCAGCTCAGAGAGGAGTGGTAGCTCAGCCTTGTGAGGCGAGCTGGGAGCTAGATGTGCCATCTAGTTAGTGTGTGGCCCCTTTGCGGCTCAGGGGGCTAAGGGGGAAGCAAATTACCCCTAACATTGGCTGGGAGGTACCAGTGAGGTTTCGATGGTCGGCGAGTGGGAGCGGCACGGAGCGCAGACGTCATTCGAGGTGGGTGATAAGGCAATGGTATGCCCTTTTATTTGTAGAGTAGAATGCATTAGGCCCTATGCTTGGATCTGAATACTGACAATAAATGAATTCGGCATGTTTATACCTAGTGTTATCTCGTTTACCTCATTTTTATATTTCACTGAACATTTATGTGTATTGCTTTCTTGAATGCATTATATTGTTGATTATGGGTTCTGCATTTTGAAAGATCGAAGGATGTTCTGGCCCTCCGTCTACCCTATTGGTTGTTCCTGATAGTGGCCCTTGTGCCTTCTAGTGCTAAGTACTTTTGCCTTGGTTATCACTCCCATCCCCAATTTTCAACTCTGCCTTTTTATACTTCTAGCTTGTGTTTAGCACCTAAAACTTGGCGAATCTACCTTGATCGGTTGTGACTGAAATTCAGTGCCTCTGTAAATCAATCTGTACCGGTACCCATTCCATCCATACCTAATGGTCTGCAATTTATGGATTGATTCGGTATAAATATTGAATTCACTCAGTAGACTTTTTCATAGCTTTTTATATTCGAGTTAACTTCAATTGATGTAGAGTTGTATCTGGTGATGTTATAGCATTGTAGCGAAATGTAATAATACACAGTGATTTCATAATATTTCGATTGTCTCTTAATTAGATACACAACAATTTTGTATTCATTCTTGGGATAGTATACACAACTATTTCAATTTATTATTGGGGTTGTCTCTAAATTGTATACACAGCGATTTCACATTATTTTTATTATCTCTTAATTAAATGAATAGTGATTCATAATTATTTCTAGGTGGTCTCTTAATTATGCACAGCGATTTCATAATTATCATTCTGGATAGTCTCTTAATGCATGCACAACGATGATTCCTTAGAACACGGGTGTAAAGGCTTAAGTTATTCCTGGCATCAATAAATGATGAGTGATATTTTATAATGTTCCAGTGAACTGAGCTTGGGTGTTGCCTTGAGGTCAAGCATACCCTTAGATAAGCTACAGCGAAATTTAGACACCAGTCCGACTATCATTTACCTCTGCGTTGAACCAGGTAAATGTCTGAGTGATTGTTTTTCCTGCGTTTTTAATGATTACTTTCCTGAGCTCTCTGCTTGTACCCACGATTTTAAGTTTTAAATGGATGGCAGAGCATGTTGAATTCCACCATAGATTTAGCTTCCAATCCATCTGGATTCTTGCTGTCATTCGACCATTTTTTTACCCACGTTTTTAGCAATTTAATCTTTGAGCTCTCTTGCCTAAACTTTGCTCCGCGTTTGCTTTTGGAAAACCCCCTTTTTCTTCTGTAAAGGATTTATAATGTTTGGTTGTATTTGGTTATACCTGAGTAGACACTACGGCTATAATGATTCAGCTACGCGTACCCATCCTTTGAGTTTTAACGCCAGCCTTCAGATTTTATCTCTGCCCTTCACCGTTTTACCTGCCTACCTCACCCTTGGTCACTCCACGTTTCACTTGTGCCTTGGCTGAGTCATTACCCTTACAGCGTTGAGATTTGTATATCATTATTAAGTTTGGTTCCTCTTTATTTCCTTTCTTGAAATTGCAGGTTACTTTATTTTTATGTGCGGGTTCTTCTTAAATCTTTAAATAGAGCTATAAGTCAACATCAAGATCTTAATTTGCAGTAGTTAAATAAGATGCAACGTTTTTGAAATCCCTATATGGATATGTAAGTCATCACGCCTTTTTGCCTTAATTAATTCCAATTTGATTTGATCTACTTATAGTTCTTTTAATGGACACTAAGGTAGCTTTTGCTAAATTTTTACAGCCTTTTCCTCAATGCCTTATCCCTGTCTTTTAAATTAATTTCTTGTTTTATACTTCAGAATAATGCCAGGTTAGTCGACATTAAAAGACGCGGTAACTAATGCCTCGATTGTCTCTACCTTAAAACTCTTGTTATTGCTTCTTCGGTGCTTTAGTGTTAGCTTTCTGCTTTAAGGTTTCTACTTGCATCAAGAATAACGACTATCGGGTGAGTTTAGAATTAGAGGACGGATTGTGATTATCTAATAATAGCACTAGAAGCGCTAGCAATCTACCATGTTAGTAAGGACCTTCTCCTTTAGTTTAGTCAAGTCTCATTTTAGCCAACTACTTATTGTAGTTAGTGTTTAAATAAATAACAAGTTACTTTAGTTAGCAATGGTTCAATTAAGGTTATTGGCCTACAGATGAGATAATTTAATTGCCCAACTAGAATTTTGTAATAATTAAAGTGGGAGTGGAGATTTGTTGATATCATGGTTAAGTCACCTTGATAGAACTGTTGCATTTAGTTTTCAGTGCTAAATGACTTAGTTATAATTTTATTTATCCTAGTTAGCCTACAATGATGTTACTTTTGTTTCAAACTTTGGAGAAGTTCTGACTGGCTTAATTGACTTCATTTAATGATGATATGAATGGCACCTTGAAGAAAAAAAAAAAGACTACCTTTGCATCTTGAATTAAAATAAAGTTAATTTCTTTACGCTCGCACTGATGTCGTTTCATGATGGATTTAGTAATCAAATTCTCTTGCATTGTGGAATTCTTAGGATGTGTGTTGATTCATAGAACCTTATTGCGTGGCGATCGTCATTATTGTTTTTTGCTTTAGCATTGTTATTTTGCTTGGCTTGCTTGTGTCGGGCAGGATGTAGACACCTCCATGTTCCTCAGAACAATCACCAGCCCTGAGACCTTAAATGGTTAAAATCAATGGGAACCTGGGCTTGAGCGTTGCTTATGTGTCTTGGAGGTCCTAACCATTGTAGGGTAGGATGGGCGGGTAGTCAGTCTTATTTATAGTCGATTGATTGTCGTTTAATGCTTGTAGATACTTGATGTGCGTCTTAGGTCGTCATGTTGTGTTGTCATTGTATGTGTCTTGTTCGTTGTCGGGTGGCGACGCAGAGTCAGATGTGTTTATTACCCTTGTACACATGCGCACACACAATATATATAAAAAAAAAATTCACTTGTTAAGAGGTTGGTCGTCGTAACGAGGAGGATCGTTACATAAAGCGAGTTAATAAGTGGACAAACTCAACCTTTCCAATGAGTTTTTTTTAGCATGTTAAATCTCCACCTTGATCTATTCACTTTTTTCAAAATTCCAATGATCTGGGGTGTTTTGAAATAGGTCAATATCTTTCAGGGAAAATTTTTATGGTTAAAGTTCTCATCAATTAAGTGGAACTAAGACTTTTGAAAAAAATCCTCCCTGATTGGGAGGAGAATTTACATTAAAAAAACATGAATTTGTCCATTTATTAACTTGCAATTTTGTTTCTATTTTTTTTTTTTACATACAGTTGATGATAACTTACAATAGTCCTTTGGCTAATCTATTGCATTTCTCAAAATATCTTCATTTACTAAAAAATATGCATTTATTTTTATATCAAATTACCATTTATCACCACATGATTGTAAATCATAAAAACCAACCTAGAACATATACATTTCATGAATGAATAGTGGTTGGAATAGCCAAACCTAGAACATATACATTTCATGAGTGAACCTTGGTTGACATGGCATTATATGTTTGAGTTCAAATTTATTTTCTTCCTTAGTATTCTATGTGATTTAGGTGTTACTTTACCTAGATATTACAAAAAGACAAAAACTGGGCCAAGTAGGGTTAGTGAAAACCCATCCACCCTAATCAAGAGGTTTATCTTTTTAGAAAGTTGTCCAAACCAACTTGCATGTGTGATATTTTCAATTATAAACTTTATTATATACAATTTGATGAGGATGACATAGTCCAAATACTAAATGAGTAAAAATTTGTTCACCATATTTTTAGCAGGTAATGAGAACCTAAAGATGTTGATGTATGTATCAACCAAGGATTACACCTCAGATAGTAAACTACTACTACCTTGCATAGTATAGTTATTTTTCCACTACTTTTATGGAGAAAAAAAATCTAAAAGTAGAACCACAAAAGGCTCCATCTCGATCATTTGATCAAAGAGAAAAAACTGCTTAAACTTAGCTACTCAAGAAACATGTCCTAAAATTAAAATTGACCCACATGAATCTAATGGGTCACAAGAAAGATATTCACAAGTACAAATAAGAAATCCTCAATGGAAATTGTACAGAGTCAAGATAAGAAGAACATGAGAGCAAGGGATGCCGACATGGTGTATTAAGGTAAAAGCATTGGTTAAGATTTGGGAGAGGTGAAGGGTTCAAATCTCTTTCCTGCATGCTAAAATGGGTTTGTATTGTGTCACTATGACATTGAGGTTTGTATCTCCCCCTAAATTAATCAAAAGAAAAATGTAACTCTTTAAAAAAATGAGCTTGAGCACAAGTGAAAAGACCCAAAATAAGCCACTAACCAAAACTCACCCTAAAAAAAATAAAGTGAATTTTATAAGATCTAATTGGGATCATTGTGGCCTACATGAAGCATGCAAGTCCATCAATAAAAATAATATGGTTAAATGACACAAGTGGAATTACATGACATATCAATAGAAGATTACTTGTTGAGCAAGTTACCATTGTGGAATTTGACGATCAAAATGCTCCACATGGTTTCCTAAAGTGTGGACCCAAGGACCTTTGAAGAGAGGCCAACTTGGGATTGTGGTGTGAACCCAAATGGCCCCCAATGTTGTTGGAGGGTTTCTAAATGTGGATCCAAATGGCTTAGGTGTGCCAAAGTCTAGATTTGAGACATTACAATATTGAATAATTCAAATAAATGCTTAAGCCATATCAAACAACAAGACCTAAGGGAATTTTAAGGAATAATGTGTTGTAATAATGGACTCCCTACTCTATGGAGACTAGAATTTGATTCATTGTCAAACATAATCCATGTAAAATATAAAATTTTGGTGTTAGATTTGTTGTTCAGAGACCTCTATCATGGTGCATTCTTGTTGATCTTGCCCCAATTTAAAATTTGGCCTTCTTGTAATTCAATTTGGTACTTGCACAACTTACATTACTACTTTTATACAATTTTCATTCAAAATCTGTCTTAGAATTGTTTCTACAATATAAATACATCTCTATACTTAGATTTTTCAAACACTCTATAAAAGTTTTATGTTTGGAACTCTCATTGACCATGTTTCTCCAAGTTACTTTCATATTATCATAGGTGGTTTATAATTTTTTTCAAATATTTTCTTTTACAAATCACAAAGCACATATTTTAACTAAATTGTTTGGAACACTAGGGACCACAAAAAGATGAGACACTCTAAATCTAAAGAATTGAAAAACTGAAAGCCTATATGTTGAAATCCTTGATGAAGGTACTCGATTCTCTCTCTCATGGGAAAATTTTGAAAAACTCTTCTCAAATAAATGGATCAAGGACAAAAAAATGGAGATACATAAAATTCAAGTGGAACCAAAGCAATCAAAAGAAAATGTATCCAAATTGAAAAAGGATAATGAAGAGATAAGAAAATATATTACAAAGAAAAGTGATGAGTTCTTCAACATGCAGTCCCTTAGTGAATCACTCATTAAGGAGGTTAAGAACCTAACGCAAGAAAAGAGTAGCAAATCAAAGTGGGAAAATGATGATTCAAGTGAAGAATTGAAAAATAAATATGAAGAGATATGTAGATTACAAAACCATAGTAAAAAACTAATGGATGAGGTTAAAATATTGAAAGAAGAAAAAAATAAAAAATAAATGAAGATCTTGAATGAACAATTTACTAATAGACTTGAAGAATAAATTTGCAAGAAGGTTCACGAATCCCTAAATATTGATGAGGTAAAATTAGAGGTGCAATCCAGAATTGAAGAAGGACGTCTAAATTTGATAAATGGCGTGGCATTGCAACTTCAAAAAGAGAAAGAATACAAGATTCAAGAAGGTCACTAGAAGATACTTGAAGAAGTTGAACTTCATCTAGACGATGTACATGTTGAATATGATGGTATTATATCCAAAGCTAGAACAATAAAAGACCAATAAAAGAGGATAGAGGATTCCACTATCTATGAAAATAATATAAATGAAATGCATGTGCAAAGTGAAGGAAAACTATCAAACGTGAAACCATATCAACACCCTCATTACCAAGAAATATTTCAAGGAATACAAGAAGGTTGATATCAACATTATAAAGGAAGAAGATGGAATACTTGATAAATTCATGGAACAAGGCATCACAAAACCATTATTCAACTAGATATTATCATAAACCCACATCTAATACAAACTAGAGAAGATTCAACAAAGATACATGGAATCGAGGGAAATAAAATTATGCTACAACTAGCCACCAAGAATTACAATAAAAAATAATTGATTTTGGATGGATGGATCATCATCAATGGAAACAATAAAACATGAACATAAGAAAATCATATCACTTGGTTTCATCACATGTGAAGCCTTTGATTGCAAAGATTTGAGGAAAAAACTTTTTGAAGGAGGGTATTATGTTATGACCCAAAGGGGGAATATATAGGGTTAAATGTATATGATATTACTCCAAGAGGGGGAACATATGGGGCTACATGTGCATGTGATGTGTAAATATATATGTAATAAGGTCGGCCTAGTAGTAAAGGGGCATCATTTGCAAGTGTGAATAGGTATATATAGAGATCACGTATTCACTATTGTGAGACAGGTGAATTTCGATGTAGAAAGGTTTTTGTTATTTGGAGGAGGTTATCCTATTCTTAAGGATTCATTGTGTAACTTATCTATTTTGGAGTTGTTCTACATGCTCACATTCTATACATTGTGTGTACTTTTGTTCTGTTATGATATTTTAAGCATTTGGATAATCACATAATGAGCTACTAATCAAATTGCAAGAGTAAGAACATAATATTGAAAAGAAGGAAGGTTCGTCAAATAAGCACAACACTTATTTATTAATGGCCGCCAAAGGGTTGATTGAACCACATCAACACGCACAAGAACCGACACTATGATTATCTTCACACAAAGAAAGAGTAGCTAGTCTAGTAGAGAGAGAGAGAGAGAGAGAGAGAGAGAGAGAGAGAGAGAGAGAGAGAGAATATGAGAGTTGTTGGTGCAAAAATCCGAACATGAATAATGAGGATCCTCAATAAATAAGAGAGAGGGCACACTACCCAAGGAAAAAATAGAAGGCGCATGGGTGAGATAGCAGGTGAGTGAGACACATGTGTAAAATAATAATAAAATAATAATAGACAATGTGCATGAGGAAAAGGAGAAGGTGCATGAGATAAATGAGTGTGAGAGACTCACACATGAGAGATAAAAATGCATGGGAGAGACACACGTGTGTGTCACAAGAGGGAAAAAAGGGATAAAGAATATTGGAAAGTGAATAAATGGATGGAGAAGACAATTTAAGTAATAAAAGGATTGAAACATGAGACAAATCACTCGCATGTGGGATAGGAGAAATAGGGATAATTTTAGGGATAATCATGCTAAAAGATAGGAATTTAGAAAGGGAGGTACATTAAAGAATGAATGCACTAGAAAATAGGGAAAAAGGGAGGCACATTAATGGTAAAAAATAGGGAAAAGGGAGGCTCATTAGGACAATTCCCTATAGGGGGAGAGAGAGGAGTTAGGATAAAAAATAGGTAGAAGGGATGCTAAATAATAGGTAAAATGGAGGCACATTAAGACAATGTCCTATTATTTATGGAGAGCTAGAAATTAGGAAAAATGGAGGCTCATTTAAGACAATGCACTGTAAAATAGGGAAAATGAAGATGCGTTAATGCTAGAAAATAGGGAAAAGGAGGTGCATTAAATGATAATTAGGGAATATGCGCAAGGAATATGGAGCATGTGTATGAAATAAGAGGAATGCACCCTAATTAATAGGAGCCAAGGTGCATGTGTGAAATTAAATGTATTTAATGCATGAAAAATGAGATATATGATAAGTGAAATGAGAGAAAGGTGATTTGGGGTTTAATTAGACTAATCATGTCAAGGAATCATGTGCCACCTCACCTGTACATCCACCTCATTGATTACTTTATTTATTCCTTGGAAAGTGCACCCCATTCATTAATTAATCCATATAATTGCCACATGTCACATTGTCACACTACCATTTGTTAGAATATGACCCTGCCACTTATCACCTTTGGAGGTGACCACCCCTGCTATAAATATAAACTGTTAAAAATAGGGTTTGACTCCTAAAAAATAGGAAACTGTAAAAAATGTTTAGGACGACTAGGAGAACACCGCCATGTGTCAAATGTCTAAAAATAGACATTTCTAAACATAGAATCTCTCGACATGTCAACGATATCATACTCATCGGATTCGATTTTATTTGAGGATTCCAAATACACAATTAGAATTGACATGTGAGCCTCATTGCTCTACCTGCTAAAAATAAAAAATGTTGACAAGTCACTCTGGAAAAGGTATACAAAACTCAAAATGTCTCAAGGATCAATATTGTATGCTTGGAATCTTTATCTAAGGCCTGGGGCTCAACCTACTAAAAATAGAAAGTACTTGCATGATCCTTAGAAAAATTCCATCGAGCTCAGTATCACGCAAGGAATAACAATGTATGCTAAAAAATGTCAATCGAGTCTCCAATCATTGTCTCCTGAAAAGTAGGGTCACTTGCTATATATAGAAATATCTCTCAAATCGATGTGAAACTATGCTATCTCTATCTCTAAAAAAAAAATAACAACCACCAACCAATCATGTACTTGTCTCTTATGGGAACCAACCTCTGGCTCACAAAAGTGCTAAAAATATGGGGAAATATCTGAATGCCAGTCGAATTAGTGTATGCTATCTCTTAACCCTCAAGATTTTCAAGGGTGAAAATATAGGGGTTAACAATGGAAATTCAAGGGGACGAGACCCCCCTATGGGATGTTGAGATCCATATGAATAATTGTGTCTGTAAAACTAAAATTGATGCTCTGTGAGAAATTTGTAAGATGTAAATGATCATCTATGAGAACTCGAAATAAAGTACCAAAGAGACCCCTATAACTGTGTGGAAGAAGAAAAGGTCATGTAAACTAACCAAGAAAATCATGTAAGTGGCCTGTGATACCAAAGCCTATCCAATGGAAAATGGAGTTAAAGCAATGTAAACCTCCCACTGAAACATTGAAACACAAGGGGTCACATCCAGATCCAGTACCTGCTACCACCCAATATGTAGACTCCTCCATGTGGTAAATGTGTCGAAGTAGACAGCTGAGAGAGAGTCACTTAGTCATATGTCAATAATGCAAACACCTGCCAAGTGCTAAGGAACACCACCAATAATGACTATGGGTCCTAAGGTGCGATCACAACATGTCACTATGAAAGATGTTGTAAATTCGAACAATGAAAAGGATCATGCAGTCAAGGCCCACTTATACTCAACCTTGTTGAATGAGAGATAACCGCTAATGAGGCTAACATATACCAAGGAGCTCTACTTATGGGTCATTACTGGATAATGCATCATAGTCGATACATGATGACCTGCTGAAAAGAAGAGTAATGATGTCTCTCTTCCCTTAACGCAAAGTTATACTCAAGAAGATATAAGATGAAAAAATAGGTACCATATCCCTTTTTTTGGATGAGGGGGATGACTGAGTCAAATTAGAAGACTCAATAATAAGGAATGAAGAGACAAAACATAAGATGACTCAATACTCTCCTATGTCTCTTCAATTACCCATCCTAAAGGCTCAATGCTTTGGGAACAATGAACAAATGAGACCCCCATCTAGATTCACTCTAATGATAGACACAAAGGCTCAACATATGAAAGACAAGACACTCAAATATTGACCTAGGAATAACAATAGTGGAATTCCACTATACTATGAAAGGAAAGACAACACAAGATGTGACCACATGCTGATATAGTTTGAAAAAATCAACGACACTTAAGCAAAGGCTGAAAAGTGAATAATGAAAGGAAAGACACTACAAGGGAAAGTTAAATTGTTGTCCTAAAAACTAAAAATCAGAAAGAAGGAAAAACTGAAATGACAATGTAGAATGGAAAACATAATTAATCTAATACCCCCAAAAAACCCCAAATTATTGGGACTAGGTCATGTTAGCAAAAATTTTCACCCTCCAATTGAGTTGATATAATTGATATTTCAGTGATGAAAACTTGGCTAATTCAAGGAGTAATAGCCCCAAATTGTCATGGAGTAAATCCATGTCTGTTTGGGGTAGTGCTTGATAGCCTCCGGGGCGAGTCCCTAGACACCTTGGGTACCTTGTTGTTGTCTTTGATGACTGATTTTCTGCGTATAAACTCAAAAAATAGTCACTATCATGTCTTGGACAACGTGTTAAAACTTTCCAAAACACTTTAGAAAGATAGTCTTTTCACTTAGAAGGATCCTTTAGGATTAGCACAATGAATAGAGTAGAGATAGAACAAAAAACTAGTCAAAAGATTAATAAAATCACAATGAATAGTTCAGAAAATGACAAATTAGATTGCAAATTTCACAAGATACCGACAAGAAACCATGTTAGAACACAAAAACTCAAATTCTTTATTGATAGGCTTGCAAGAGGTTTGGCTACACCACAATAGAAAAGTCCACAACCAGTACAATGATCACTTCGCTAAAAGAAGAGTCACTAGACCAAGAGAGGAAGAGAGAGAGGAATGAGAAATCAGCACTATGTTGTTGTTGCCAAGAACCAACCAATAACCAATGAAGACCATCCAATCTATAGGAGAGGAGTGTGAATAAACTAGGAGTTAATGTGCATGAGGGAATAAGTGTGAGTGAGAAATTTATGAATTAATGCGCATGAGGGAATAAGTGTGAGTGAGTAATATGAATGGTGAGTTAAATAATGGCTAATATGCATGGAGAATAATTTTAGCTTTCTGACGCATGTTATATTGCTAAATTTGGCCAAGGGATGAGGGAGTTATGAGTTAAAGGGAGTAGTTCTGAGCATACAGGGATGGTCCTTGCATGATTCTAGTCCCTTTCCAGGTGACATGCAATTTTTTTTTGTTTTTAGCAGTTTGGGCTCCATGCCCCAAATTCATAGTCTAAGAACATGGTATTGATCCTTGAGACATTATGGTATTGATCCTTGACTCATAATGTCTCAAGGATCAATACCATGTTCTTAGACTATGAATTTGGGGCATGGAGCCCAAACTGCTAAAAACATAAATTTTTTGCATGTCCCTGGAAAGGGACTAGAATCATGCAAGGACCATCCTTGTATGCTCAGAACTACTCCAAACTGTCAAGATATCCACTCAAATTGTGTCTCCTAAAAAGTATCAATGCCTGTTGTATGTAGACATCTCTCTCAAAATGCATGGGAAACCAATTTAACTCTACCTATGAATAAAATAACCATGTACCAATCATAAACTTGTCTTTGATGGGAACCAACCTCTTTCTCAACACAAGTGTTAAACCCTGGGAGAATCTCAGAATGCCAGCCAAAATAGTACACACTGAATCTTAACCCACAATATTTTCAAGGGTGAAAATCTAGGGGTTAAAAATGACGACTCAAGGGGAGGGGCTCCTGATGTGGGATGTTGAAAACCATATGAATCTTTGTATCTATAACAACATTTCTCTATGATAACTATGCAAGATGTAATAATGATGCTTTGAAAAGATATGTACCAAAATGTACCCCTGTAAATGTTTGGAAGGAAAGAAGGCCCTCTAAGCTGACAAAGAAGACCCTGTAAGTTGACCTGTAATATCAAAGCCAGTCCAATGGGAAATGGATATATTCAATATAAACCTCCCACCGAAGCACTGAAACACAAAGGGTCTCATCCAAATCTACTACCTTCTACCACCCAATATGTACACTCCTCCCCGTGGTAGATGTATTGTCATCGATATAAAGGAGAGAGTCACTTAATCAGATGTCAATAATGAAAACATCTATCAAGTCTGAAGGAACACCACCAATAATGACAACGGGTCCTGAGATCTAAGCACAACCTGCCACTATGAAAGATGTTTTGAATTCGAACACTGGCGAGGATCATCTAATCAAGGCCCAATGATACTCAACCTTTTCGGATGCGAGATAACTGCCAATGAGGTTGATGGCTACCAAGGAGCTCTACTTCTAGGTCATCTATAGATAATGTGTCGAAGTCGATAGATGATCACCTACCGAAAATAAGAGAAATGATGTCTATATTCACTCACTATGAAGTGATAACTCAAGAGGATACGAGATGAAAGAACCAGGTACCATATCCCTATTGCTAGATGAGGGGGACGACTGAATCAAAGAAAAGAAATCAATGATAAGAGATGATAAGACACGACATAAGATGACTCAAGACACTCCTATGTCTCCTCAAAATACCCATCCTAACGGCTCAATGCTTCGGGAATAATGAAAAAACGGGACCCCATCTAGACTCACTCTAATGATAGACACAAAGGCTTAACATGCAAAGGATTTGACATTCAAATTTTATCCCATGAATAACAGTTATGGACAACCATTTATTCAATAAAAGAAAGACACACAAGACATGAACACATGCTAATATAAGTAGGAAAAAAATCAGTGACACTTATGAAAAGATTTAAGTAGATAACCAAAGGGAAAATACATTGCAAGGAAAATGTAGATTGCTGTCCTAAAACTATAAAAAATCAGCAAGAAGGAAATATTGAATGACAATGAGGAAATGAAAGACAACTACTCTAGACCCAATTTTTTTTACCTCAAAGTTTCCATGATGAAATCATCATACTCAAAATACTAATGTAACCATGCATCCAAAAGATCATCCCAACGGGAGAGGTCAACAAAATCAACCTTCCAAGGGGACCAACCATGAAATCTCATATAACCCAAAGCTTCCTTGATGTACTTGCTAGGGAAGGCATAATTGAACGTTGTTGGTTGATTGAAGGATGTTGGTTGGGATTCAGAACATGGGATTTCAACAGTAACAAGAATAAATGCATGAGATCCGAAACTCTTGGAATCTACCTGTTGAAATACCTCCATCATTATGAGGTCAACTGGGTCATGGAGAACTTTGATATCCAAGCTATGATCAATCTCAGGATCTTGAAGAACAACCTCGGGATGAAGAATAGTAGGGAAAGTGTAAGTCACATCATCCTCTGATTGAACCAAAATTGTCTCTTCCTGCTATAATGGTATTTGATCAATATTTTCCTGAAACATTGCTATGATAGGCAAAGATGAATCCTCTACTAGGATTTGCATGGATGAAATCCCCTGTTGACTAATCTCTACTTGGGTAATTTGTGGTTCCTCCTCTAGAAACATTCCATCCTCTTGAAAATTTTCATATTCACTAATGGGAGGAACCAATGAACACTCTTGAGTATTCAAATTTTCACCTTCATCTTCTTGGAACTATGCATGTGACTCAAATGGTACAACTATCGATTCTGAATCATCTGAAATTGGGCTATCACCCTCCTGTTCATCTCTAGTAACTTGATGCAATGTAAGTTGTGGTTTATCTTCATTAATGCAGACTTCTTGCACTTCTATAACAACCAATGGTTGAATATCATCGAGTGTATTTACCTTCACTGGTTGATCTGGGACATGGATCAGAAGGAGCTCACAAGCTGCAATATAATTTATTTCCAACTTGATAGCGAAAGCTTGCACTTCCTCCTGATTTTGAGGGTCTTCATTCCCAATAAAAACACCAAAAACACAATCAAATGCCTCAACATAATAAATCAAAGCAACATCTTCATTAGGCCTTACTTTGTAAGTAATTTGATTGTAAAATTTGGAAAAATGAAAGTTAAATTCAAAAATAGTTTCACTTTCATGCTTCTTAATAATTGAAAAAAATGTGCATAAGAAGAAAATATCTAGTGTATTTTTCCATCTCTCAATGAATTTCTCTTGGAACTAATCCCATCCATCAATGGAAGCATCAAGAAGGGACTTGTACCATGCCCGTTCTTCCCCCTCAAGGGTCGACACAAACATCCTCATCACCACATCCTCATGCTCCACATCAAAATTGCCCACCACTTGCAAACATTTAGCCAAGTGATCCTCAATTAATGCTCCCAACCTTCTTGCAAACAAAGGTATGTGTTTAAGCCATTTCAGTGTTGGTAAGTCATGAGCATAATCTAGGAATGCAAGAAAAAATATGTTGATTATTTGGGTTGGTTGTCATTGATGTCAACCCTTGAAGAGAGTTCGGTAGCGAATTCTGGTAGCACAAAGGTTTGGGTAATGGACCCAAGTTTGTTTGATGTATAATGGTATGATTTTTAATATATTTTAAGGTAATACTATTCTGGATGGGTAGTACACATCATTCCATTTCCGGTGGTATGTGAAGCGTCACATAACTCCTCATGGTTATAGAGTTATGGTCATGTGAAGTTGGAGAACCCTCATGAGTCATCTAGAAGCCCCAAAAGATCAAAGTAGTCAAAGTGGTTTCAAAGAAGAAATTACTTAAATAATAAAGTGAAGTGATGAGTGTACTATAGGTCAAAGTGGATACAAAAGAAATTATTTAAATAATAATTTAAATGGAGAAATTACTAAGTGGACAAGTGGTTAGAAGTGGGTTAGCCCTAAATAAGGAAAGTGGTTTAAGAGATTTTAGAAGGTAAATAATAAAGTGAAGTGATGAGTGTACTATAATTCAAAGTGGATATAAATAAATTATTTAAATAATAAATTTAATGGAGAAATTACTAAGTGGACAAGTGCTCATAAGTGGGTTAACCCTAAAATAAGGAAAGTGGGTTAAGATGGTTAAAAGGTAACCCCTCGAGGAAGCTACATGAAAGTATAAACAAGAGGCAAGGCTCTCTCATTGTAAAAAAACTTGAGCATATTGAATATATGCAAGTGACTGAGGTAACCAAAGGATATCTAAGCTGAATTTCAGAGGGGATGTGAAGTAAATAAGGCCAGAATTCAAGGGAGGATAAATTATTTTGATGATGCTTTCTAAGGTATGTTATTTACAAGACATCTCACCATTTTCGAATTTTTTTTTTTCTAGAATGATTCATACAATGAAATTGGGAGGTCGTTGAGGAAACATGTCCAAGTATCCATGATAAAAATTTCATCTTGTGGGTCGTTTTAGTTTTGGAGTTACACTCCGTGGAAAATAGGGTTTGTGGTTAGTCCTAAAACTAGTCTAAAACAGGTGTTTCGGGTAAAAACGTCATAAATTTTTCATAATAGATCCAAATTAAGTAAGACAAAATGTATTGGTTATATTAAACTCTATAGTATTATGTGTCCCATTTTAAGATATATACAACAAATATTCCATGCAGGGCACACTCTACAAGTCTGCTCTCTAGAATAAGCCATAATTCAACAAGGTATGTCATTTTTGCTATAACTCCTTTTTTGAGAGGTTCCAAGTAGTGAAACCAAGAGGAATTACATAAAAGACACTGAAGAAAATTGTGTACTATTTTCAGATGTTTATTCATTATAGGTACATATTTATGATTATTTCAAGTTAGGGTTGTTGACTAATCCAAAATTAGTCATGTGAGACTAAAGTAAAGTTTGATGAAAATGGCAGTCTCTTGTTGTTAAAGTTAAACAAGGTTTGTAGGTATGTGATCATATAAACTAGGTCTATCACAGAGTTACAAATCAGATTTGGATGATGAAATTGATGAGGAATTTTGGTTGAGGTACATGGTTGAGACAAGTACTTGATGAGTTGGCACATACATGAGGTGTATAGTTGATGATGTTGGTACATCTTTATGAGTCATAGTTTATGTGTATTTGATGCATGATTGGTACATATTTGGTGCATGGTTGATGCAATTATGGTATAGGTTGATTGCAGGTTGTTTGGACAAGTTATTGTGACAGATTATTTGTACAGGTTTGGTGCATGGTTGATGCATTTGTTTATGGTATAGGTTGAGGTATGGGTTGATGTTTTGTACATGTTGGAAGAATTTATTGGTACCAGTTGTTATAGGTTGATTACAGGTTGATTGGTATAAGTTTACAATAGTATATCTCATAGTGATAGTGTGAAACAAAATGGTTATCCAAGAAGGCTTAGTGAAACAAATAGAAGAAGCTACAACAAGTTTGAATCATTGAGCACTGAAGTGGAATGCTACAAGTGAAATAACTTTGGACACATGGAAAAATATTGTAGAATGACATTCCCTCCTAGAGAACCACAACAGAACAACGATAGTCATGGACAAGAGCCTTAGAAGAGAACATGGATAAGAAAGAAGAATTAGTATAGCAATGAAGAATGCACACTCTCTCTACAAGCTAAGCAAAATAAGAGTGGTTGGTATGTTGACAGTGGCTGTTCAAAACACAAAGAACAGGTGAACAAAGACTAGGTCCCAGAGATCGCAAGATTGGAAATAAAATGAGATGAAGAAAATTCTACAGACAAAAGGAAAGATGTTAGATACTGAAATATTTGGAAAATAACTGAAAGAAAACAAGGACAGTTAAACAAGGAATAGGTTCAATAGATTGTACTTTCAGGCACTGTTGAAGATGATGATGAATACACTTCAGAACAAGAATTGTTTCGAGAAATCCATCTTAGAGACTCCCAGATAATATGAATAATAGACAGGGGGATTCTATGCGGAAGCTGAGACAGACCAGAGAACCATCCTTCAAGAATCTTACAGAATTTGAGTAGATAGATTCAACACATTCAATTAGCAGAAGTACAGTATGATAGATTGATCAGTTGTAGTAGTACTTCATGATAGTACAGTGACATATGAGTCAAAATTATGGACAATTATGTAGCAGAGTCTTGAACAATATGGACAGATATGGATATGAAATAAACTTTTCTGAATGGGGAACTTGAAGAAGAATTCTACATTGAACAACTGGTTCCTAGAGCATGGTACTCTATACTGGATAAATATTTACAACAGGTAGGGCTCATAAAAATAAGTGCATACAACAACCTCTACATCAAGAAATTTGCAAAGGATATGCATAATAAATTGTAAATGTCATTACTGGGAGAACTTCCTTCTTTCTGGGTCTTCAGATATGTCAAAGAAACCAAGGAATTTTTATTTCTCAAACTAAGTATATAAGAGAAATGCTAAACAGGTTCACAATGGAAGATTGCAAACTAGTTACCACTCCTATGAAAAGCAGTTGCAAGTTGAACAAATATGATGATTCAAAATCTACAGACCAGAGGAAATACATGTCAATGATTGGTAACTTACTATATGTGACAACATCGAGGCCATATGTAATGCAGGAAGTTGGACAGGTGGGATGATTTCAAGGCAACCAAAGGATATCTAAGCTGAATTTCAGAGGGAAAGTGAAGTAAAGAAGGCCAAAATTCAAGGGAGGATAAATTATTTTGATGATGCTTTCTAAGGTATGTTATTTAGAGGTCATCTCACCATTTTCACAATAAATTTTAAATTTGTTTATGTTCCTGCTATTAGCTCTGCAATTTACAACTTTATGTCCAAAATTATTGCATGCATAACATAAACCCAAAAAGATATTTTGATACCTGAGAGTTGAAGATATTTTGAAAGGAGTTACTCTTATGAATCCTTCTTCTTATTTAGGCGTATTTGTTTCCGTTGTTTGTTGATTCTGAAATCTGAATCTTCTCGGTGGAGGAGTGTCCCTGTAATCTTTCTGGTAGGTCTTCATATCCCCTTTGATTGTTTCTACATAACTTTTTCGATATGTTTCTTGTTCTGTTGCTTTGGATATTGATCCATTTTCTGTCTGATTTTATCCAAGTTCAGACTTGTCATGATTAGGCCTTTGACTGTTGATAATGTCATCCAAAAATTTTGAGATGTTATGCATATTTTTCTTTTGAAGATCCTTTCTCAATGTGACAATCTCTGCTTCCGATTTTCCAATGATCCTATCTCTTTCTTATAACTGTTCTTTGAGTGCTTCTTCAATTCATTTATATTCTTCTATTTGAACCTTCAATTCCATGATGATCTTCTCTAGTTCTTGAGTGTCTTCCTTCTTGTCTAGTTCCGCTTGTAGCTTCTTATTTTTCTTATTTTCTCTTCTTATAATGTCTATGGAAGTCAATAATTCTTCTCGGTAGTCAACTTCTGCCTCTTCATATTCTTCTTCAGTGTCTTCTACTACCACGAATAGAACTCTTTTTGTCTCACTATCATTGACTTCATCTTCATCTGATGAGGAGATGTCTTCTTTGGTGCATAAGTTTTCTTGAAAACTTTCTTTGTGGTTCCTTTGCCTTTATATGTTCATTTTCTATTTGAGTAATCTTCATCATTCCCTTTATTTTTTTTATGAGGAATTTTTTTAGCAAAATGACCAATACCATCACAATTAAAAAAAATCAATGGAATCTTACCTTTATATCTGTCGTTGGTTCCCTTGTTCAATCTCTTGACAAAATTGGCCATTTCTTCATCATCTTATGAGACGTCACTGTTGGTGTTGTGTTCTTTTTCTTTTTTCTTTCCCTTTTTCTTTGACCTTTTGGATGCTTTGAAAGATGCTTCTTTTATATCTGGATTTTCATGTTCAATTATCATTTCATATGCTATGAATATTCCATGTAGTTCATCCATGCTTAATGAGTCTAGATCTTCTCTTTCTTCTAGTGCTGATATCTTAGGATCAAATCTCATAGGAAGATATATTAGTACCTTTTGAAAAATTACAAATTCTTTAATTTCTTCTCCTGATCCTATGATTGCATTTACTGTTTCATTGAATAATAAGAAGTAAGCTGCAATATTCTCATCTTCCTTCAAATTTAGTTGTTCAAACTGACCTCTGTAAGTTTGAAGCTTTGTTGCTTTGACTTTTGAATTTCCTGCATAAATTTTTTGAAGTTTGTCCCAAATCTCTTTAGCAGATTTATAATGCATAACTTTGGTGTATACCAACTCACCAAGACCATTCAGAAGTGAATTTGTGGCTTTGGAATTATTTTGACCGAGTTTTATTGCTCTTTCACTTGTTGGTGGAATCGTTGGTTCTTTGTATCCATCTACTATAGATTGTCAAATTTTAAATCCCTGTGCATATATGTGTGTTTTCATTCTTTTGCTCCAGAATGCATAATTTTGTCCATCAAACTGTGGTATTCCATATTTATACATGTTGTTTCTCTCCATGATCTACCTTTCAGTGGTTAAACTGATTCTTGAAGGAACCAACTCTGATACCAATTGTTGGATTACTGAGAGGGGGGGGAATCAATAATAGAGAAATAATCCTTTTTAACCGAAAAATGCAAGTGTTATATCAATGTAGAATTATCATCCAATAGTTGCAGAGTAAATAAACAATGAACAAATGAGCAATCATAAACATACACAGTACACCAATGTTTTTACGTGGAAACCCAAAGCGGGAGAAAACCAAAAAATTATTTTTCTTATATGTATTTAAAAATTACATTTATTGGAAACACCAAATTCCTTTGTTTTCTAGCTACAACTGGAAGGAGGCTCCAACCCCCTAGTTTCTCAGGCTACAACATGAAGGAAGCTCCAACTCCCCAATTCTCTGGCTACAACCAGAAGGAGGCTACAACCTGAGGGAAGCTCCAACTCCCCAATTCTTTGGCTACAACTAGAAGGAGGCTACAACCCCCTGTGTTCTCCGGCTACAACCAGAAGGTGGCTACAACCACCTGTCCTTTCCCCGTCCAACCGCCGTGGCATAGAAGTAGAATGATGGAACCACTGTCACACTATCACTGTGAGATATACTATTGTAAACCTTTACCAATCAACCTGTAATCAACCTATAACAACCTATAATAAACCTGTAACAACCTATACCAATAAGCTATACCAACATGTACCATACATCAACCTGTACCATAAAAAAATGCATCAACTTTGCACCAAAACTGTACAAATAACCTGTCCAAACAACATGTATTCAACCTATACCATAAGTGCATCAACCATGGACTAACCTATAACTCAACCTATACCATCAATGAGTGCATCAACCATGCATCAAATATGTACCAATCATGCATCGAATACACATAAACTATGACTCATAAATATGTACCAACAAATAACCTATCCAAACAACCTATACCATAAGTGCATCAACCATGCACTAACCTGTACCTCAACCTATACCATCAACGATTGCATCAACCATGCACAAAATATGCACCAATCATGCATCAAATACACATAAACTATGACTCATCAATACGTACCAACATCATCAACTATACACCTCATGTATGTGCCAACTCATCAACTACTTGTCTCAACCATGTACCCAACATGTACCTCAACCAAAATCCCTCATCAATTTCATCATCCAAATCTGATTTGTAACTCTGTAATAGACCTGATGTATATGATTACATACCTGCAAACATTCCTTAACTTTAACAACAAGAGAATAACATTTTCATCAAACTTTACTTTAGTCTCACATGACTAATTTTGGATTAGTCAACAACCCTAACTTGAAATAATCATAACTATGTCCCTGTAATGAATAAAGATATAAAAAATAGTACATAATTTTCTTTAGTGTCTTTTATGCAATTCCTCCAGGTTTCACTACTTAGAACCTCTTAGAAAAGGAGTTATAGCAAAAATGCAATACCTTGTTGAATTATGGCTTATTCTAGAGAGCGGAGTTGTAGAGCATTCCCCGCACAAAATATTTGTTGTATGGATCTGAAAATGTTACACAAAATACTAAATAATGTACTCTAACCAATACATTTTTTATTACTAAATTTGGATCTGTTATGAAGAAGTTATGACGTTTTTACCCGAAACACTTGTTTTAGACTAGTTTCATGACTAGCCACAAACCCTATTTTCCATGGAGTGTAAATCCAAAAATACAACGACCCACAAGCTAATTTTTTTATAAAATCTACTTGGATATGTTTCCTCAACAACCTCCCAATTTCAAATTCTGAATCATTCTAGAAAAAAATCTATTGTGAAAATGGTGAGATGACCTGTAAATAACATACCTTAGAAAGCATCATCAAAATAATTTATCCTCCCTTGAATTTTGGCCTTATTTACTTCACCTTCTCTCTGAAATTTGGCTTAGATATCCTTTGGTTACCTAAGTCACTTGTAGATATTCAATATTCTCAAGTGTGGTTAAAATGAGAGAGCCTTGCCTCTTATTTATACTTTCATGTAGCTTCCTCAAGGGGTTACCTTTTAACCATCTTAACCCACTTTCCTTATTTTAGGGTTAAACCACTTATAACCACTTGTCCACTTAGTAATTTATCCATTAAATTTATTATTTAAATAATTTATTTTGTATCCACTTTGACTTATTGTACACTCATCACTTCACTTTATTATTTACCTTCTAAAATCTCTTAAATCACTTTCCTTATTTTAGGGCTAACCCTCTTCTAACCACTTGTCCACTTAGTAATTTCTCCATTAACTTTATTATTTAAAGAATTTCTTTTGTATCCACTTTGAATTATAATACACTCATCACTTCACTTTATTATTTAAATAATTTCTTCTTTGCAACCACTTTGACTACTTTGACCTTTTGGGGCTTCTAGATGACTCATGAGGGTTCTCCAACTCACATGACCATAACTCTCTAACCGTGAGGAGTTATGTGACATTCCACATACCAACGGAAATGGAATGGCATGTATTATCCATCCATAATAGTCTTTCCTTCAAATATACTAAAACTCATACCATTATACATCAAACAAACTTGGGTCCATTACCAAAACCTTTGTGCTATCGGAATTTGCTACCAGACTTTCTTCAAGGGTTGACATCAATGACAACCAACCCAAATAATCAACAATATCCCCCTTTGGCATTGATGGAAACACTCTGATGCAATACTGAAGTCATATCACTCATGCTCCTCTTGTGACCATCGCTCCCCCTGGAACCATGCCTCTGTGCTTTTTCTCCAAGAATTTACCTTTGAATATGATAAATCTCTCCCCCTTTGTCATCAATGGAAAAGTTATATTTCCATCTAGGGCTGCTCCCCCTAACTGAACTATCCTTGGGGATACTCCCCCTGACTGAACTCTTCCTGAAACTGATCCCCCAACATGAATTGTCCTCTTTATGGTGCTTCCTCATGTAAATCTAACACATATAAGATAAGCATTCAGTGGTTTTCTCCCGCTTTGGGTTTCCATGTAAAAACACTGGTGTACTATGTATGTGTATGATTTCTCATTTGTTCATTGTTTATTTACTTTGCAACTATTGGATGATAATGCTACATTGATATAACACTTGCATTTTGTGGTTAAAAAGGATTATTTCTCTGTTAATGATTCATCCCCCCTCTTAGTAATCCAACAAATTAGTGGGTCAAAGGCAGAAAATCTCCACCTTACTGGTGGCCTCACAACTGTATCCATATTGTTAGTCTTAGATATAAAAAAGAGCAACTGCTAACCTACTACTAGCTTGAGATGAAAATAAAATCAAAGATGAATATTTCAAAGATACATTCACCATAGTGCTCGTCGAAAAGGACTTACCAAAGAACTTGATATGCTTACCAACTTTGAGAAGAGTTATGGGAGAAAGAAAAGTGTTGTTTCGAGAAAAGGTATTAAAGTTTGTTGAAGCTTGGAACTAGACCTTGTGAGGGAATCAAAACCGAAATATGTTCTTGTGTAAGTCCCCCGTGGAGTCTCCATGTGATTTAAAATAAAGTAAATCAATGAAATAAAAACTCACCGATGTTGTTGTCACCAAGGTTGGCATTCCCCGACAATGGTGCCAATTTGTTAGCACAAATTTCCAACCTCCAATTGAGCTTATATAACTAATATTTCAATAATTAAAACTTGGCAAATTCAAGGAGTAATAGCCCCAAATTTTCACTCACTAAACCCCTCTCCATTTGGGCTACTGCTTTCTAGCCTCTAGGGGGAGTCCTTATGCACCCTGGGTACCTTGTTGTTGTCTTTTATGACCAATTTTATGCCTATAAACTAAAAAAAACCATTTTTATGTCTTGGACAACGTGTTAAAACTATCCAAAACACTTGAGAAAGATAGTTTCTTTCACTTGGAAGGATCCTGTAGGGTTAGCACAATGATTAGAGAATAGAGATAGAACAAAAAACTAGTCCAAATATTAATAAAATCACAATGAATAGTTCAGAAAATGACAAATCCAAATGAAAATTTCACAAGATACCAACAAGAAACAATTTTAAAAAACAAGCACTTGAATTCTTTATTGATAGACTTGCAAGAGGGTTGGCTACACCACAATAGGCAAGTCCACAACCGATACATGTTGAATTTTCATAAGAGATGATATTATATGAGATAATATTGTATATGAATATATATTATTACAATGATGAGTGTTCCATTTATATAGAACATATGGTGACCATCCATGAAAGGATGCGATAATAAATATATATGGAACACTTATCATAAATAATTATTTATGATATATATTTATACCTTATATAAATATATTATTACATTAATAATATGTTTAATAATTAATAATCATATTATTAATTATTAATCTGGGAGAATGTCTTCCCGATGTTGTCCAAACATCAAAACTCCCTCTCAATGAGGGGGACATTCTGAACCTCAAGCACCTCGATTACATAAGACTGTGCATAGAACATTCTCCTCAGTCAAATTAGCATGACCATTGTGGAGAATGTCTGCCCGATGCTTCTAACTTCAACACTCCCTCTTAGCGAGGGAGACATTCTACATTATGTAAAGATTACCTTTGAATATTACCTGTGGGTAGCTCTCAAATAGCTTCAACATGTCACCATGACATTCATTACTTCACAATACATTTGTACCTCATCATGTGTACCTTTGTTCTCAGTGACAATCCCTTTTCATCCTGGATGAGATCCACCTGTCTCAGTGCCAACCCTTTTTCATGCTGGATGAGAAAACTCAGTGCCAACCCTTTTTTATGTTGGATGAGAACAATCAATGACAACTATTTTTAATGTTGGATGAGAACACTTAGTTCCAGCCCTTTTTCATGCTATATGAGTTCCACATATCTTATTGCCATCCCTTTTTCATGCTGGATGAGAGCACTCAGTGCCAACCCTTTTTCCTGCTGGATGACTTCCACCTGTCTCAGTGCCAACCCTTTTTCATGTTCGATGAGAACACTCAGTGTCAACCATTTTTCATGATGGATGAGTTCCACCTATCTCAGTGCCAACCCTTTTTTATGCTGGATGAGAACACTCAGTGCCAACCATTTTTCATGTTGGATGAGTTCCACCTGTCTCAGTGCCATCCCTTTTTCATTATGGATGAGAACACTCTCTCTGAAGAGGGACCACACCAATATTTTCCTTAAAGTACTCAAACTTCATCCTCGACAATTGCTTGATCAACATGTTCACAACCTGCTCCTCGATAGTCACGTATTGGAGCCTCACTTCTCCCCTCTGCACCATATATCTGATATAGTGATATTTGATCTCGATATGCTTCAACCTATCATGGAACATTGGATTCTCTGACAACTTCATGCAACTCTGGTTGTCACACAAAATTAAAGTCGCCTCCAATTTGAGACCAAATAACCCAGAGAAAAGGTTTAGAAGCCACACTACTTCTCTACATGCTGCACAAGATACCACATATTCAACCTCAACCGTACTAAGTGCTACACATGAAAGCTCCCTGCCCAACCATGAGATCACACTGATCCCATACTGAAACAACATCCGAAAGTACTATTTCGATCCATTTCACTCCCTGCCCAATCAGAGTCTTTATGCTCCCTTTGAATCTTGACTCCCTCTGAGGCTATATAGTTTTTGAAGTTATCTTCTCCCTCTGCATGTGTTGATCTCCTCTTCTTCTTCATTACATGGATGTGCACAACTCTATGTCTAGATAATATTGCTTCATGTTGCTTCCTGCGACCATCATTATGACTCCTTCTCAGAGCTATTACCTGTGACCTACTTGGAACAAGAAACAAGAACAACCAAAAGCATCAAATTCACCAAGCAATCCAAGGAGACAATTCACATTCTGTTTATGCAATGACAAACATGTATTTACACAACTATATACAATGACCCCACAAATGATATGTCTTCTACTATGACCAACACACATCCATCATATACTCAATCATACAGCTACAAACACACATCCATCATATACTCGATGCCATATAACTAATCATGTTGATTTTCTAGTGTTAAGTTAGACAAGCACAATTTTTCACAAGTGGTAATTACTTCCAATGATATACGATATTACTTTAGTAAACTCTAGAACATCACAAAGTAATTATACTCAGAAAAGTTCAATTACTTAGAAACTTCAATCTCTTCCTTAGATCACTTCCCACGTGTGAGAGAGAAAACATATGTGTGTCTATTGTCGTGTCTTTCAAGTGTCTTTTTATAGTAATATTGAATTGATCCAAAGAGACACACCTCTTTGAAATTAAATATAAATTAAATTAAATTTTCTTTCTTATAAATAGTTGGAGAATACCTCTTGTAACTACCCAAAGATTAATTTGGTTATAATCCATCAACATAGTATTTTACTTCGTTAAATTGTTCTTCCATAATTCATGCGATTCTTTGCATAAATATAGGTAGAAGTAAATATCATTCCTCATATTTAGGTAATTAGACATTTTTACTAGAATTTATTGCCCACCATAATTTATGGAATTATTTCTATAATCTAGGTAGGAGTAAAAAGTAAATATGTTGTACGTAGATATTGTAACAACCCCATAAATTTAACACTCCCAACACTTTACTCTACTCTCATTTTCCTAGGCCCTCCTGTGAGGGAGTCAAGCCCAGTCCCACTGTGATACCATGTTGAATTTTCATAAGAGATGATATTATATGAGATAATATT
>ML787752.1:256613-269407 GCA_009831015.1 Picea engelmannii | reverse complement strand
TATATATATATATATATATATATATATATATATATATATATATATATATATATATATATATATATATATATATAGAACATATGGTGACCATCCATGAAAGGATGCATCCCTTGGATAATAAATATATATGGAACACTCATCATAAATAATTATTTATGATATATATTTATACCTTATATAAATATATTATTACATTACTAATATTGTTTAATAATTAATGATCATATTATTAATTATTAATTTGGGAGAATGTCTTCCCGATGTTGTCCAAACATCAGCACTCCCTCTGAATGAGGGAGACATTTTGCACGTCAAGCACCTTGAGTCCATAAGACTACACATGGACCATTCTCCTCAGTCAAATCAACATGAACACTATGGAGAATGTGTGCCCGATGCTTCTAACTTCAACAGTCCCTCTCAGTGAGGGAGACATTCTACATTATGCAAAGATTACCTATGGGTAGCTCTCAAATAGATTCAAAATATCACCATGACATTCATTACTTCACAATACATTTGTACATCATCATGTGTACCTTCGGTCTCAGTGCCAATCCCTTTTCATGCTGGATGAGATCCACCTGTCTCAGTGCCAATCCCTTTTCATGCTGGATGAGATCCACCTGTCTCAGTGCCAACCATTTTTCATGTTGGACAAGAACACTCAGTGCCAACCCTTTTTCATGCTGGATGAGAACAATCAATGCCAACCGTTTTTAATGTTGAATGAGAACACTTAGTTCCATCCATTTTTCATGGTAAATGAGTTCCACATGTCTCAGTGCCATCCCTTTTTCATGCTGGATGCGAACACTTAGTGCCAACCCTTTTTCATGCTTGATGAGTTCCACCTATCTCAGTGCTAGCCCTTTTTCATGTTGGATGAGAACTCTCAGTGCCAACCCTTTTACATGTTGGATGAGTTCCACCTGTCTTAGTGCCAACCCTTTTTCATGTTGGATGAGTTCCACCTGTCTCAGTGCCATCCCTTTGTCATGATGGATGATAACACTCTCTCTGAAGAGGGACCAAGCCAATATTTTCCCTGAAGCACTCAAACTTCATCCTTGACAATTGCTTGGTCAACATGTTCTCAAACTGCTCCTCAATAGTCACGTATTGGAGCCTCAATGCTCCCGTCTACACCATGTATTTGATATAGTGATATTTGATCTTGATATTCTTCGACCTGCCATGGAACACTGGATTCTCTCACAACTTCATGAAAATATGGTTGTCACACTAAATTAAATTTGACTCCACTTTGAGACCAAATAACCTAGACAACAGGTTCTGAAGCCACATTGCTTCTCTACATGTTGCACATGCTGCCACATATTTAGCCTCAACCATACTGAGTGCTACACATGACTGTTCCCTGCTCAACCATGAGATCACACTGATCCCATACTGAAACAACATCCAAAAGTACTCTTTCGATCTATTTCACTCCCTGCCTAGTCAGAGTCTTTATGCTCCCTTTGAAGCTTGAATGCCTCTGAGGCTATATAGTCTTCGAAGTCATATTCTCCCTCTGCATGTGTTGACCTCCTCTTATTCTTCATTACATGGATGTGCACAAATCTATTTATGGATAGTCTTGCTTCATGTTTCTTCCTGCGACCGTCATTATGACTCCTTCTCAGAGCTATTACCTGTGACCTATCTAGAACAAGAAACAAGAACAACCAAAAGCATCAAATTCACCAAGCAATCCAAGGAGACAATTCACATTTTGTTTATGCAATGACAAACATGTCTTTACACAACTATATACAGTGACCCCACAAATGATAAGTCTTCTACTATGACCAACACACATCCATCATATACTCGATGTCATACAACTACAAACACACATCCATCATATACTCGATGCCATACTAACCATGTTGATTTTCTAGTGTTAAGTTAGACATGCACAATTTTTCATATGTGGTAATTACTTCCAATGATATACGATATTACTTTAGTAAACTCTAGAACATCACAAAGTAATTATACTCAGAAAAGTTCAATTACTTAGCTCTTCCTTAGATCACTTCCCACGTGTGAGAGAGAAAAAATATGTGTGCCTATTGTTGTGTCTTTCAAGTATCTTTTTATAGTAATATTGAATTGATCCAAAGAGACATCTCTCTTTGAAAATTAAATTAAATTTTCTTTCTTATAAATAGTTGGAGAATACCTCTCGTAACCACCCAAATATTAATTTGGTTATAATCCATCCACATAGTATTTGACTTTGTTAAATTGTTCTTCCATAATTCATGTGATTCTTTGCATAAATATAGGTAGAAGTAAATATCATTCTTCATATTTAGGTAATTAGACATTTTTACTATAAGTTACTGCCCACCATAATTTATGGAACTATTTCTATAATTTAGGTAGGAGTAAAAAGTAAATATGTTGTACGTAGATATTGTAACCACCCCATAAATTTAACACTCCCAACACTTTACTCTACTCTCATTTTCCTGGGCCCTCCTGTGAGGGAGTCAATCCCAGTTCCACTCTCATACCATGTTGAATTTTCATAAGAGATGATATTATATGGGATAATATTGTATATGAATGTATATTATTACAATGATGAGTGTTCCATATATATATATATATATATATATATAGAACATATGATGACCATCCATGAAAGGATGCATCCCTTGGATAATAAATATATATGGAACACTCATCATAAATAATTATTTATGATATATATTTATACCTTATATAAATATATTATTACATTAATAATATTGTTTAATAATTAATAATAATATTATTAATTATTAATATGGGAGAATGTCTTCCCGATGTTGTCCAAACATCAACACTCCCTCTGAATCAGAGAGACATTCTGCACCTCAAGCACCTCAAGTCCATAATATTGCGCATGGGACATTCTCCTCATTCAAATCATCATGACCACTATGGAGAATGTATGCCCGATGCTTCTAACTTCAACACTCCCTCTCAACGAGGGAGACATTCTACATTATGCAAAGATTACCTCTGAAGATTACTTGTGGGTAGCTCTCAAATAACTTCAACATGTCCCCATGACATTCATTACTTCACAATACATTTATACCTCATCATGTGTACCTTCGGTCTCAATCCCAATCCCTTTTCATGTTGGATGAGATCGACCTGTCTCAGTGCCAACCCTTTTTCATGCTGAATGAGAACACTTAGTGCCATCCCTTTTTCATGCTAGATGAGAACAATAAGTGCCAACCATTTTTAATGTTGGATGAGAACACTCAGTTCCAATCATTTTCCATGCTAGAAGACTTCCACATGTCTCAGTGCCATCCCTTTTTCATGTTGGACGAGAACACTCAGTGCCAACCATTTTTCATGTTGGATGAGTTCCACCTGTCTCAGTCCCATCCCTTTTTCATGTTGGATGAGAAAAATCAAGTCCAACCCTTTTTCATGCTAGATGAGTTCCACCTGTCTCAGTGCCAACCCTTTTTCATGTTGGATGAGAACACTCAATGCCAACCATTTTTCATGCTTGATGAGTTCCACATGTCTCAATGCCATCCATTTTTCATGATGGATGAGAACACTCTCTCTGAAGAGGGACCACACTAATATTTTTCCTGAAGTACTCAAACTTCATCCTCGACAATTTCTTGGTCAACATGTTCGCAACCTTCTCCTCGATAGTCATGTATTGGAGCCTCATTGCTCCCCTCTGCACCATATATCTGATATAGTGATATTTTATCTTGATATGCTTCAACTTGTCATGGAACAATGGATTCTCTAACAACTTCATGCAACTATACTTATCACACCAAATTAAATTCACCTCCAATTTGAGACCAAATAAACCAGACAACAGGTTTTGAATCCACACTACTTCTCTACATGCTGCACATGCTGCCACATATTCAACCTCAAATGTACTAAGTGCTACACATGACTTCTCGCTGCTCAATCATGAGATCACACTGATCCCATACAAAAACAACATCCGAAAGTACTCTTTCGATCCATTGCACTCCCTGCCCAGTTAGATTCTTTATGCTCCCTCTAAAGCTTGACTCCCTCTAAGGCTATATAGTCTTTGAAGTCATATGCTTCTCTGCATGTGCTAACCTCCTCTTCTTCTTCATGACATGGATGCACACACAGCTATGTCTAGATAGTTTTGCTTCATGTTGCTTCCTGTGACCGTCATTATGACTCCTTCTCATAGCTATTACCTGTGACCTGCCTAGAACAAGAAACAAGAACAACGAAAAGCATCAAATTCACCAAGCAATCCAAGGAGACAATTCACATTTTGTTGATGCAATCACAAACATGTATTTACACAACTATATACAGTGAACTCGCAAATGATACATCTTCTACTATGAACAACACACATCCATCATATAATCGATGGCATACAGCTACAAGCATACATCCATCATATACTCGATGCATAAAACTAACCATGTTGATTTTCTAGTGTTAAGTTAGACAAGCACAATTTTTCGCAAGTGGTAATTACTTCCAATGATATACGATATTACTTTAGAAAACTCTAGAACATCACAAAGTAATTATACTCAGAAAAGTTCAATTACTTAGAAACTTCGATCTCTTCCTTAGATCACTTCCCAGATGTGAGAGAGAAAAAATATGTGTCTATTGTTGTGTCTTTCAAGTGTTTTTTTATAGTATTATTGAATTGATCCAAAGAGACACATCTCTTTGAAAATTAAATTAAATTTTCTTTCTTATAAATAGTTGGAGAATACCTCTCTTAACTACCCAAATATTAATTTGGTTATAATCCATCCACATAGTATTTGACTTTGTTAAATTGTTCTTCCATAATTCCGGCTATTCTTTGCATAAATATAGGTAGAAGTAAATATCATTCCTCATATTTAGGTAATTAGACATTTTTACTAGAAATTACTACCCACCATAATTTATGGAATTATTTCTATAATTTAGGAAGGAGTAAAAAGTAAATATGTTGTACACAGATATTGTAACAACCCCATAAATTTAACACTCCCAACACTTTACTCTACTCTCATTTTTTTGGGCCCTCCCGTGAGGGAGTCAAGCCCAGTCCCACTCTGATACCATGTTGAATTTTCATAAGAGATGATATTATATGATATAATATTGTATATGAATATATATTATTACAATGATGAATGTTCCATATATATATATATATATATATATATATATATATATATGGCGACCATCCATGAAAGGATGCATCCCTTGAATAATAAATATATATGGAACACTCATCATAAATAATTATTTATGATATATATTTATACCTTATATAAATATATTATTACATTAATAATATTTTTTAATAATTAATAATCATATTATTAATTATTAATCTAGGAAAATGTATTTCCAATGTTTTCCAAACATTAATAATACAATGATCAGTTCACTCAAAGAAGAGTCACTACACTAAGACAGGAAAAGAGAGAGGAATGAGAAAGAAACACTATGTTGTTGTTGCCAAGAACCAACCAATAACCAATAAAGACCATCCAATATATAAGAGAGGAGTGTGAATAAAATAGGAGTTAATGTGCATGAGGGAATAAGTGTGAGTGAGAAATTTAAGAATTAATGTGCATGCGGGAACAAGTGTGAGTGAGTAATGCGCATGGTGAGTTATGAGTGAGAGTGTATGCGCATGGTGAGTTATGAGAAAGAGTGTATGTGCATGGTGAGTTAAATAATGTCTAAGATGCATGGAGGATAATTTTAGTTTTCCAAGGCATGTTAGATTGCTAAATTTGGCTAAGGGATGAGGGAGTTATGAGTTAAAGGGAAATTCACCCTATTTTTTAGTGATTTCCTTAAGTTTGAGAATTTTGCATTTAAAAGCAATTTAGGGATAATTTTTAAAAATTGATTGCATGGAAAGTGAGAATATGGAGAGTGAAAGGAACATAGTGAGGAAAATTAGCCTTGAGTGGCTAAAATTTCTCCATACAATGCCACCTCACCCATGCACCACCTCTTCAGCCTAATTAATTCTCATTCAATACATAATCCTTGGAAAATGAAACCTTGGTCCCTGATTCCATGTAGATTCCACATCATCATGATACTCTGTCACATGTCAAAATCTGAGCCGGCCACTTGTCACTGCAGGAGATGATGATGACCGATAAAAATAGAAATTTCCAAAAATAGCCATCCAGTCCCAAAAATTTGAAACTTGTCGAAACTGACCCAAGCTCTCCAAAAATGCTTGGAATGACTATGATACCACCATCACATGTCTACTGCTAAAAATAGGAAGTCCTCACATGTCCATGATATTATACTCATTGGATTCGATTTTCCACAAGGAATCTAAATCCACAATCAGAATTGACATGCGAACCCTAGTGCTCAACCTGCTGAAAATATAAATATGTGCCAAATCATCCTGGAAAAGGTCCAAAAGAATCAAAATGTCTCAAGGATAAATAAAATGTGCTCATAATATGAATTTGGGGACTGGATCCAAACTGCTAAAAATAGAAAGTTCTTGCATGTCTCCTAGAAAAGTGATATCGGGCCTAGAATCATGCAAGGACCATCCATGTATGCTCATAAATGCTCCAAACTGTCAAGAGACACACTCAAACCCCATCTCCTAAAAATTAGGAACACCTGTTGTATGTAGACATCTTTCTCAAAATGCATGGGAAACCAAGCTAACTCTACCTATGAGAAAAATAACCATGTACTGATCATAAACCTTCCTCTGATGGGAACCAACCTCTTGCTCAACACAAGTGATAAACTATGGGAGAATCTCATAATGCCAACAAAAATAGTGTTTTCCGGCTCTTAACCCACAATATTTTCAAGGGTGAAAATATAAGGGTTAACAGGGTCCTCATTGGAAGAAGTACTTCAAACACTACCCATTAAATGGAAGCCCTTGAGATCACCATCCAAATCAACCAAATAAAATGTGTTAGGTCCCTTTGCAGAATAAATGTAGTATGGGCCCAAACAAAGGCTATCAAACTTGTCATGGTCACCTGATTTTTCATTTTTCTTGTCCCACAATAAGACCATCTCCCTGACCTAGAATTGTTTTCCCTTTTCCTTTCTACCCAACACTTTCTTGATTTGTGCCTAATAATCCATGAAATGCATATATGCCATAAGCCTATCCTCCTCTAGTTGCACCAACTCGTCAATGTGATTTTTCAATGCTTCCTTGCTCGTGGAAAATTGTCCCAATAACTTGTATACCAACAATTTCATGTTAATAGAAAATATAACATTTAATCCACAGAACAACTCAAAAGGGTTGTTACTAGTTGATATCTTCCTTGTAATTTTGTCTAGCCACAAATCATATTTGAGACAACTATCCCCAACTCTTTTGTTATCATAGGCTATCTTTCTGATTGTTCTAATGATATTTTGGTTGCTTGACTCTACTAAACCTTTTCCCTATGTATACTAATTAGTCACATGGGACAAAGTGATGCCATACTGAGAACAAAAAGAAAGAAAATCAACCGATCTGAATACACAAGAATTATCAATTGTAAGATTTTGTGGAACTTCGAACATGGTGGGAATATTCTCCTCCAAGAATATGATAATGGAAGCACTAGAAGATGTCTTCAATGGAACTGCTTCAACCCATCAGGTGAAGTAACCTATAGCTACCAATATTCATGTGTGCACAACACTAGAACTCTGCGTGAACTATCCAATGAAATCAATACCCCACTACTGGAAATGGGCCTCCACTATAATGGGATCCAAAGGAAAAGCAAGGAGCTTCTACTTTCCTTCAAACCGTTGAAATTCCTTGCATGCTCGAACATATAATGTGCATATATGAATAGTGTTTACTAATAATAACCTGCATGCATAATATTGTGTTTAGTGGTTTGAGCAAAGAAATTCCCACCACACATTCCATAATGAAGCTCTTTCAAGAGCTCCTTCAAATCATCATTGTCCACACATCACAAGATGACTCCATTAGGATTCCTCCATCCGACCTGCCCTACCAAAAACAATCCTTGGCAGCACGAAGTTGCAAAGATCACCTCTGCATCTTGGTGTAGTTAGGAGGACATGATAAATTGGTCAAAAAGAGAAGAATTTCTTGGTACCAATCATAATTCTTGAAAGGGTTAGTTAAGATATTTACCTGTGGACTTACTTGTTGATCCAACATCGCTTCCAAGTTATTTCCCCCCATCATTTTTTCTAGTCCTTGACCTCTAACCAACTTGGTAGGCCTCACCTCAAGGTCACATTCTTGGATTTTTGTAATCCACCTCTCCCTCGTTCCATTGTGATCTTTATAAATTAAAATTTCCTTAACCATGGGGCTGGGGACATAAGTGATACTCTGAGAGTTCTAAAAATAAGGCCTAAAGTGGGCCAACCCCTTCACAAGAGAATAGGCTTATTTTCTATTAATTAATAGTTAAGTTCTGGACCTTGCAAATCCTTTCTCATGGAAGCTATGGCATGATCCAATCCATCATCATTTTTCTGCAAAAGCACAACATCCATAGTAGAGTCAGAAGAAAATGAAAATATTTTTGATAATTAGGACTAACAAGAACATGTGAGTGACATAAATCCTATTTAATATCATCAAAATCCTTTTTGTCTTCATTATTCCACTTGATTCCATGTCCCTTCTTCAACATATATGATATTGGATTGACTATCTCTGCAAAGTTGGGAATGAACCACCTCATGAAGTTGATCCTGTCAAAGAAGGGCTGAATGTATTTCTTGATATCTAGAAGAGGGATCTCCAAGATTCCTTCGATCCTCTCAGGATCAATTCTCACACCATCCTTTGAAACTATGTGCTCAAGCAATTTTTCTTCAAACACCCCAAGAATTGACTTCTTTGGATTGAGTGAAATGCCAAGAGATCTACACCTGTCAAAAAATTTCCGCAAGTGAGTTATATTATCATTTCTATCCTTGGAAAAAACAATTATATCATCTTGGTATACAACTATGAACTTAAAAAGATAATCTAAAAAAGCAAATTCCATAGCACGGTGAAAAGTATTCCCCACGTTCATTAAACCAAAAGGAAACTCCTTTTGGATAGTGGGAACCACCTTTGGGTTCATTAAACTAAGTCTCAATCTAAAATATTTGGCACCCTCTAATAATGGTATTGCATGGTTAGTGATTTTAGGATCATAAGCTTTAAGTTCTTCATAGGACCATGCAAATGCATCCCTGCATTTCGTTACCAAGTTCACAATATTTTTCTTCTCCTCTGGGGTACAACCTTTACCAAACTTGATGATTCTCGGTGTGTCATTGTTGTCGATGTCGATTTTATCCACCTGTTGGTCAAGACAAGATTTATTAGTTCCATGAAATATGTAAGATCTATCAAATAAATTTTCTAATGGAACCAAACCCCTAGGAATTTTGTTTCTCTTGATTTGAATCATGGGAACTTCTTCACCATCCTGAATCTCATCAATAGTATGGTCAATAAACTCATTAGCAAAATTCAAAAATTTCAAGATATGCCTATCATCCTCAAATACCTATCATGATCCTATGTTGTCTGGAACAAAAGGGTGAAAATATACTTCAACCATATGTGTAATATAAGGATTAGTAAGCCATGGCTGAAAAAGAGTAGCACCATTTGCTAAAGAATTAACCATCTTATTCAAATTAATATCAGCATGAGAGATATTAAATGCATCAAAATATTCAATTTTATCCCAAACAACATTTCTATACCTCTTCAACCACTAATTATGAGATTCACATTACATTCTTACTTGATTAACCACAAGCTCAGAATCCCCTTCCACCTTCAACAATTTGACTCCCATCTTCCTGGCTTTCAATAATGCTAACAATAAAGCTTAATATTCTGCCATATTGCCGGTGCAATCAAATTCTAAATGAGAAGAAAATGGATAAGTCACACCTGAAGGGGAAGTGATGACAACCCCTACCCCTGATTCATGTATAGCGCAAGCCCCATCAAAGTTCATAGTCCACACATCGTTGTGCCCATGCTATAGTACAAATGGAAAAGACACCTCCATAGTATCTGTAAGCATATATGCGCCTACGTTTTTTTCTTTCACATCTAGGTCTAGTACATCTGAGTAAAGTGGATCATTATCTCTAGTGCGCAGGTCCTCAACATTGTGCAACATATTCTGTTCCCTGTATGATCATACCTTCTCAATGGGGGAAACAAGAATGTTTGCATAGGATAGGTCCATTTAAATAGTCCCCCCTACATCTACAACCCACTTTCTTGAAAGAATCATGCCCCACTGCATAGGAGAATCAATGAAAACCACATCCATGATCAACATATTCTTTGGACATGCAAGTAAGAAGACCTGAATATATTTGATGATTCCACAAAAATACACCTCCCTTGCATCCATTGCTTGTACATTCTTGTATGGTTTGGTTAACTGTAATCTGAGATCATGCATAACTTTAAGAGTCATAATATTAGTCGATGCTCTAGAATTTGACATACAATTTCTCAAAATCAAATCATTTACTAGCAATGAAATGTAGAAAGGGGTAGGAGAACTCATAGACTTATTGCGACCAAAGAAAAATTGAGGATTATCATCTGCATGGTTTATTACATCCATGGTTCCAATGAATATACTAATTGTTTCTTTATGGGAAGGAATGAAAATTAATTCTTTCAAAGGTACATGGATTTTAATCTTCACAAGATCACTTTATAAAGAGAAACTAGAAGACTTAGAATGAACTGGAAGAGGTATCAAAGGAGGGTCATTATTAGTTACCTGAGCTGTGGAAGTCTCACCTCTAGTAAATGATGGAGAAAATTGAGCCTTACCCTTGCGTGAATATTGTTTAGAAATCTCTACCACCATATCTGTGCTAGCTACATTGGCTCTCTAGATGTCCTCTGGAGTAACCTGTCGTGTGTGAATTGGATGCATGTTCGGCTACAAATATTTCCAATAATTGGGATCAACCTGGAAAGCACTATGAGGTCTAACTTGGGTGGAATTTGACACTTGAAAGGTATTTGATTCATCCACGACATAAAAATTGACCACAAATTTGAGGGTGTTCTCTTGATCACCAGACTGATCATCTTCCTGTTCGAATAGGTGCACAACTTGAGCAAAGACATCGCATGATGATTCATTGTGAGGAAGTCTACATGCTTGACAATACATACTAGATGATGCATAGTCAAGGTAGTTGGTTCCATATGTTTGCGCTGGGGGTTTCTGCTCATCAAGTTTCTTGGCATATTGGAATAGTTTCCTCTACTGAAAAGGCTTAGGAGGTGTAGTAACAAGTTGACTCTGAAGAATTTTCTCAATTTTAACCACCTTGTTACTTAGGTCATTCAGTAGACTAAAAGATACATATTTGGTTTTATCCTCCTCCTGCTTAGGTTCTATTAGTGGTGGCATAGGGGGCTTTGAGGTCCTCTTATATTATGGGCCACGCAAGTGTGTGAGAGGAAATTGCACCTTCAAGACCAATGAAAGGTGTTTCTCTGTGTTTATTTCCTCGTTGAAATCCATGTCCAAAGTACGGGGATCCTTTTTCCTGATCAATACACCCAAAATTCCATCAACTTTCTCTAGATAAGAAATTAAAGAAAACTTATCATCAAATATAAAAATAACAAGATTTTTATGATAAGATTTAGAAAAACATATATTAAATTCCAGGACAATTTCATTCTCTTTCTTGTTAATATTTGTAAAGTTTCTGAGTAAGAGAGAAGTATCTTGTTTGTCTCCCCATAGTTCTAAGAGCTTGGTGTTGAATGAATTCCATCCATAAATGGAATTGTTTGGAAGACCATTGTACCATGCATACGCTTCTACTTCCAAAGTCGAAATGAACATCTTCATTTCCACGTGCTCATGTTAAACTCCCTCATCATCACACACCTTCAAAAATTGATCCACATGGTCCTGAGAATTAATAGAACTATTCCCCTAGAACTTTGGAAGCTTTTTGACATAGTTAGTAGTCAGCATAACATTGGGCTTCCCCACAATTGTAGTTATGTTTAGTGGAGCATAAGCATTGAAATCAAACCTGAATACCTGCCCTACCATGTTGCTATAAATTGAAACACTTGAAGCACTAGAACTTGAAACAATTGAAGCAGATGAGGATGGGGTAGAGGTAGATGATACCTGAGGTGTCGAAACACTTACCACACGTTTCTACCCTCTAATCATATCCGATATATGGGTAAAATCAAAGACACAAAAGTTCTAATTCAAGGATAGAATGCCCCAAATTGTCACAGACAAACCTCCTCTCCACTTGGGTTAGTGTGTGCTAACCTCAGGGGGAGTCCCTAGGCACCGGGCTTCTAATTTGAACCTGATTTTGTGCAAAAACACACACAAAAACAACAACAAAAATGATTTGGACAACATGTAAACACATTTCCAAAGCATTAGGAAAATATAGTTTTAAGTTGCTTGGAGGGATCCTACAGTTTTAGTGTGAGAGAGATGAAAAAAATAAGGAAAGAAACCACTTAAAAGACATACAACTATCACAATAAATGGTAATGAGATACTAATCAAATTGAAAGAGTAAGAACATAATACTAACAAGAAGGAAGGTTAGTCAAATAAGCACAACACTTTTTTATTAATGGCCACCAAAGGGATGATTAGACAACATCAATAAGCACAAGACCCAACACTATGATTATCTTCACACAAAGAAAGAGTAGCTAGTCTACTAGAGAGAGAGAGAGAGAGAGAGAGAGAGAGAGA
>ML787752.1:205061-245546 GCA_009831015.1 Picea engelmannii | reverse complement strand
ACAACTTTCAAAACAAAGCAAGGTTTGTTTGAGTGGATGGTAATGCCATTTGGACTTTGCAATGCTCCTGCTACTTTCATGAGAGTCATGAATGATGTCTTGAGGCCTTTTCTTGATGATTGTGTTATTGTCTACTTGGATGAAATTTTGATTTTTAGCAAATCTCGTGAAGAGCATGTTGTGCATGTAAAGCAAGTTTTAGATGTCTTGAGAAATGAAAAGTTGTTTTTGAAGATGTCTAAATGTGAGTTTGGAAAAACCTCACTTGTTTACTTAGGACATATTGTTGGTGGAGGAGAACTGAAAATTGATCCCTCCAAGGTCAAGGTCATATTGGAGTGGTCCAAGCTTAACAATGTGACAGAGGTAAGAAGTTTTTTGGAAGCATCCCAATATGGAGAAAGTTTATTTCTAACTTTTCTCAATTGTAGCTCCATTACATGTAGTGAAAAGCATCAAGAAAGTCTTCCAATGGGGAGGCAAGCAACAAAAGGCTTTTGATACCTTGAAAGAGAAAATCAGTTCAGCCCCAGTTCTCGCACTTCCAAATTTGAGACAACCTTTTGAAATCCAAACTGATGCAAGCAATTATGCAATGGGAGCAGTCTTGTTACAACATGGTAAGCCCATTTGTTTTCATTCTGAAACTTTTAATGGTGTTGTGATTAACTATCCTACTTATGATAAGGAGTTGTATGCATTGGTGCAAAGTGTGAAAAAATGGAAACACTATTTGTTGGGAAAAGAAACTATCATTCACAAAGATCATCAACCATTGCAATACTTACAATCACAAACAAATCTACAACAAGAAAGGCACTTCAGATGGATGGGTTTTCTACAATAATTCCACTTGGTCATAAGGTATAAGAAGGGAATTTATAACTAAGTTGCTGATATGATTTCTAGGCCTATTATTAGTGATTTAGTTATTCTTAAGCATAATCCTATCATGCATGAAAGCTATCTTGAACAATATGCTTTAGATGTTGATTTTAAAGAAGTGTATGCGACTTTGTGTCATTCTAACCATGTTGAGTAATTGGATTACCATGTTCATGATAATCTTTTGTATCATCTTGGCAAGCTATGTATTCCACAGGGTGAAAGAATCAACATTATAAGAGAAGCTCATTCTTCTCTTATTTCTAGTCACTTTGGTGTAGGCAAGACGGTGGCTAATTTGCAAAGGTATTGCTATTGGCCTAAAATGAATGAAAGTGTTTCAAGATATGTAAGAGAATGTTTTTTATGTTCTACAAGCAAGCCTAGCAATAGAAAGTTGGGTTTGTATACTCCACTTCCGGTTCCTTCTCATCCTTGGGAAAGCATTTCCATGGATTTGCAGGAGGTTTACCTATGTCTAAAAATAATCATGATTATCTTTATGTTGTGGTTGACCATTTCAGCAAAATGTATATTTTGATGCCTTGTAAGAAGCAGGTTACAGCTGAGCAAATGACACAAATGTTCTTTCAGCATGTTTGGGTACATTTTGGGTTGCCTAAATCTATTATTTCTGATCAAGATTCTCAATTTATTGGGAACTTTTGGTCAAGTTTATGGGCACTCATGGACACCAAACTGAAAAAGAACACAACTTTTCACATGCAAACTGATGGTCAAACATAAGTGGTTAATAGAAAAGTGGTGCATCTTCCTCGTGGTTATTGTAGCAAGCATCCTAAACTTTGGGATGAGCATTTACACTACATTCAGCATGCTTACAACCAAGCTAAGCACTCTTCAACTCAAACATCGCCATTTGAAACATGTTTTTTCTATTTTCCCAAATCTCCTTTAGATTTTAACTTTGGGAAAGATATTGTTATTGATGGTCAATATGACATTGATAGGGCAAAAAAGTTCATTGAACAAATTCAGTTGATACATCAAATGGTACAAGAACAGTTGGAAAAGAGTCAAGCCAAGTACAAAACAAGACATGACAAGCATCGTGTTGATCACAGTTTCCAAGTTGGAGATGAAGTTTGGCTTTACATAAGAAAAGAGAGGCTTAAAGGAGAAGGTAAAAACCTGAAACCAATTAGATATGGACCTTTCCAGGTTCTTGAAAAGATTGGTAACAATGCCTTTCAATTGGATTTGCCTCCTTATATGCAAATGTATGCAGTTGTCAATGTTGAGAATTTGAAGTTGTATGAGCCTCCTTTGATTTATGATCAAGGAGAGCATGTTCAAATTCCTTCTATAGATGATTTCTCGCTAGAATATCTTATAGAACTGCATGATGACACAATCCTTGATAGGAGGATGAGAACTTCAAAACGAGGAAATATGGAATACCTTCAAGTTGGTCTTAAGGACACAAATCCAAGAAAGGCTAAGTGGATTGAGGTTGGAAAGGTGAGGGAATTGTACCCTCATCTTCAGATAGACTAAAAGTAGTCTTTTGGAGGTCCAAAAGCTTCCTAATGCAGAGGAGTGATCCTGGGGATCAAATTTTTCTCAAAATTCAAAGTGCTCAGAATCTCTTCAAAACAAACAGAGATGTAGACCTCGTCATCACGAACCCAACGCACTTCGAACGGGTTCAAACTGACACTGTATGAGGGAGATATCGCATTCTGTTTGACTTGCCAAACATGCAAAATTTTGTTGACTGTACAGTCCGTACATTCTGTACAGATGATGACGTGGTAGGGTCATACCTCACATGTGGCAGTGATGATGTGTCAGATGCTGATGTGGCAAGTGGTGATGTGGCAAGTTTTGATTTGATAGATGCTTGGGCGAATGACCTGATGACACATGGCATTTTTTTTGGCAAATTGGGAGGTGCCACATGGCCCAGACATGGATTTCCACGTGGCACCATATTAAAGGTTGATTGGTTAAAACTTTGTGGAGTCCACGGGGGTTGAATCCTGGACCTCCACGCATGTGGCAGAGTCTTGGCAAAGGCCACCCAACTGACGCGCCATCACTTGTTCCTTGACATATCAATGGTTTCATCTATATTTAATATGGTATATGTTTTCCTTTGGGTGCATCTGGGTTGGGGCTTAGCCCCAGCCCCCGGTTGCACAATCATTTCCATATGACCTTACATGGAGCGAGATCCATGACCTTGAAACGTGCGCATTTTTGGGTTTTCAAACATAATGTTTTTCAAATTGCCAACGTCCATGCATCTGCCACTTGTCACGCCCACAATGAAACTTGCAAAATGATGCCTAAATATGCATTGGGACATGGCCATATGGCTCCCCATGCGCCCAACACCTCCGGCTTTGGGGCCCAAAATTTGCTAACGGTACGACATTTTGGCAACAATCCCAAGAATGTGCGCGGGTGCTGGGTTTAGGCATGGGAAACGCCTAGAAGTTGGGTTAGACACACAAAGGTGTGTTTTGGCGAACTAGAGACAACAAGCTTGAAGGGGAAAACTTCCAGGAAGCATATCTTCTTCATTTTTTGGCCAAACCAGGTGTCGAAAAAGCCCAGTTAGGGGTTTTGGGACATTCTGGAGCCATTGGAGCCAACTATTTGGCATTTTGAGCACTGTAAAGCACTGATTTTAGCACTTTGATCAAATAATATAAAAGATTCATTGGAAGTTGGACCAGGAGATGTAGCCCAAGAGAGGGGTGAACTCCTTTATCATTTGTTGTGTTATGTGTTTACTGTTCACTGTTATTTGTTGGTTATTATCTGCACCTTGAATGTGAAATTTCATCTAACTTATGTTTTTGCAAATTGATCCTTTTTCCTAAGCACGCTTAAATTAAACTTGCAAATATTTCAAAGTTACAAGCCTTTAACATTTTTAGATCACCTTGTGACTCTCTTTTAGCTCTTAACAATTATAACATAACTTATTCAATTAAAAAAAACATCCCTCCTTGTGACTTCCATCATCACATTCATGTTTGACAATTTATCTCATTGATATTTGAAATTATTTTCAAAAATATAGTACTCATATATCCAGAAAAAACATGTTGTCCAAAACTTTTGAAGTCAACTGTCATCAACAATAAATAAAATAAAAACTCAAAAAACATATTTTCCACTTTGAGATGCAATATTTCCCTTGTTGTTTCTGCCACCCCTTGATCTCTCTGAATCTTCCTTTGGTTGTGTTGAGCCTTTAGGCCTAATCTTGCTGATCACATGAGTGCAATCGCCCCTCAAACGCATCTGGGAGGACACGGATTTATCAGAGCCATTGGAGGGTGAGGAAGGGGCAGCAATGGATTTTCCTTTGTTAGGGACATGATGGGCCTCTATTTTCAAACTTTTTCTAGCATGGTAGGACTGAACTGGTGAGTGGAAAGGTGCATCTTGGACAATATGATTGATAGGCGGGGAAACAGGTAAAGACAAATTGGGCCAGCCACGGTGTTGGGAGACTGTCGGGTGGACAATCTCTCGCCATCCGTTGTTTTTGGGAACCTTGGGTTGCAATGAGACATGAGGAGGAATGGGAATACTAGGGGCTTTTGGAGCTTGGAAGGGAGGCCTTTCAGGCCTAGGTTGTACCATTCCTTGCCCAATCCAATTGAAAAACCTAGCCTGAAAAATCTGACCTAACTCTTGAGATTCAACATCAAAGTGAATGGAGAATCTTGGCCTTCTCAGGCCCCTGTTCCAATTACCTCTTCCTTGGTTACCTCTGCCATGGCTACATCAGCTAAAAAATCTCATTCATGTATGCATGGTTGATTAGCAAGTAGGTTCTTTAACAACCATACATGACAACTCTTTTAAAATATGAAACAAATGTTGGCTCAACAACATATTAGACTCATGCAATCCAATCCATACAAATTTTTTAATTGTTGTCAATGAGAAGGGGGTGAACAAAAGGTATTGGGATATGCGAGGGGTTTATATTGAGCGATAAATGTTAAAATGAGGGGGGAAAGAATCATGGTTACTATTCACAGACAACACACAATCAACTCTAATGTAAACCAAGGAACATGTCACTATAATCCATCCAAGAAACTGTGATTTCAAAATGCTACAATACAAAATTCTCTTAACTGTAATTAAAGTTTAGGAACAGGGAGTGAAAAATGGATATGGGAAGGTGAGGGGACTGTAATTAGTGAAAAGTGAAATAATGGTAGGGAAAGAGAGCGGATACTTTTCATAAAATTAATTAAGTAATCCATAAAACCATTTTATATCAAATTATAATTCAATTGATTATGTGTATTAACTTGATCATTGTTCGCAATTAAATCTTTAACACAATGTCATTAAAACAAGACAATATGCCTTCCAAAACACCCCGTAGAAGAGTTTTGTTTCTTCTCATTTGTCCCATTTAATATTTTAAGAATTTTCCAAATAAACACACAGTCACTTACTTCCACTCTGTTCAACATCAAAACATCAACCACTACCCGTGAATTATTTCCTCACTCAAACACAGACACAAAAACATGCCCTATTTCATCCCTCAATTTCATTTAACAATTAAATTGTAAGGAGAACATACTGTCACGGAATCTGTTCCTATCTCTGCTATGATGCATGATATTCATCAAACATACACAGTGGACAGTCAAACACAATCATTAATATTTCAATTTGAAATAATCCTGACTTTCCATTTAAACACATAGTAACAACAATCACCATTTCAACTCATACGATGTTGTGGGATACACAGACCATTCAACAAAATGCAAGAGAATTTATGTGGCTATACATTTCTAATTACCCCGAAACCAAACATCAAACGATGTCTATCTATCAATCCAATACAAGGAGGGAACAACAGTATACCCAAACCCATTTCTTAAATCGATCAAATTGCAACAAAACCATACTATTTAAAAACCTATGCGCATCTCTGATGGTGTGACCAAATGATATCCATAACATATGCAGTGGACAACCAAGTTGCGGCTATCATGATTTTTAAATTGCAATACTCCTGATTGGGAATTAAAACACACAGTAACAACAACCATCACTTCAACTTAAACATGTTGTAGGAATCCCACACATACCAACACATCACGCACGAAGCATCATTGTGACTTAATCAATTATAAACTAATGTTGGGTTAACAATTCAATAATTACAATATAAGAGCCAATGACTATGTATTCAATCCCATTTCTCATATCAACCAATTTATCATGCTGAGCTATTGATTCGACTGTTATAATAACCAATGCAATGACTAAATACCAATAACCAAAACCAATGTCAACATAATGAACAAAGACGAGCCAACAATCATCCACTATCAACGATACCCCACCAACTCATAACAATCAAGAATATACCCGACAAGATATAACGAGCTTCATTTATTAAAACCGAGCTTTAAGTAATCAAGGGTTCATCCTGTGGACCAACACATGGAGACTGGATTCAACCCCCAATAGCAGGTGAGAACCTCCGAGACCATATGATGGACACATAGGCCATACCACCAATAAATTCATATAAATGATGACAGTTCATAATATAGGATAGACTATGAGTAGAGGAACAAAGGCTTCATTTTGGTCCGTAGTAACACCGAGAACACGCAGGGTATAACCCTCCTGGTTTTCCTAATCAACCCAAAGAATGTTGAAATAAAATAAAGCCAAGAAGTAGCAATCAAACTTAAGCAATCCCCTTGGTATAATAGCCATCATAACCCACTATGAAAACATCAAAAACATGAACAAACCCATACCCGGGTGAAACGATACGCAATGACACAAGGTGGTTCAAACCCAACAACCCCATAATAAAAAAAATGACTGGGTATGGTGAGAAGAAAATTTTGGAGACATCTAGCCAATCTGGACTGAATAAAACCCTTCAACCCAAACCAATAAGGACAACATAGAGCCTTAATGGCTTCTATCACTCAGAATAAATGAAACTGTGACTTCAACCATCATTGTAATGAAAACCACACAAACCATCCATTCCATAGAAATATCACAATTTCACACAGTTTTCAGTCTTAAGAAAATAAAAAACCCATACATCACTGAGACAATATCTATTTCATAACCAGAGTGGGTTCATGGATGGCAAAAAAGACATACCTATAACCAAAAGCCTTAAAAACGTGAGCTTGGTCGAGCGGTTCTTCCCTTGACTGAAAATCAGAGCTTAACCACAACGAGCACAATTGGACAATAGCCAAGCTAGGGTGATGGCCAATGAAAGGGGTATGGAGTGACGTGTAGTAAATGCACATCGCCTCCATCCTCCACTCATTCAATCCCTTGCCACACACCAGCGAACCTTCCATTAATCCTCTTAATTAATCTATGCATCGAACTTAACATCCATCACTTGTCAAATGCGCCACCCATATCACCTTTAACCATTTCCAAATATACCATAACGCATATCAAAAACTCAATAAATTGTATATCCACTAACTTTGTTAGCTAGGACTAACAACTATCCTTTTAAATTCATTTTCATATAATGTATCATAGCATAGCATAGTATAAAATAACCTTTTATCCATTGGATTTGTTCCATATTTCTTTTATCTTTTGTCATGACTAACCTATGTTTTGTGCAAGTGCAACATGTAACAGATCATCGCGCTAATAACAATGTGATAATAGTGGATATAAGCCATTCACACAATATGGAATTTAGAGCTTAGAGCAATTAGAAACAACACATAATAGGAATTATCCATCGCCAATAAAACCAAGATTTCATCAATCATATAGAACCCTGTAAGCAATGTCGAACAACAACATAAACATGAAACAAGAACTAGATCTGATCTGATCTCCCAATCTACAAGGGGGTCCCAACTACTAGTATTATATATCTCGTTAGCTTATAATAATAGGCTTTAGTAATACTTTGCGAGCAAAATCCTCGTTGCAATTTTTATCGTCAACAAACTGTCGACTCCACAGGGAAATTTGTTTTTAACAGATTTAGGACTTGGAACTCATGGTTCCACAGACTGACAAAAACAGATCAAGAAGATATAACCAGGAAGATTATGCAATAGGGGGGAGTGAGCGGATTTAATGGAAAAATGACCAGGAATTTGGGAATAACTCATGAAAAATGTTAAGTATGAGGGGGTTTATCACTACATGCATAATCTTTCATCCATAATTTTCTCTTTTATTTCAAGGAGAAAAATTATGGACTTGCTCTTTTAGATTCTCAAATGGATGGAGAAATGGAAAGAAAAAGCAGGAGATAACCAATTTCTTTAAAAGACAACAACGAAGGAAGATTCAAGTGCTTTCAGGGGGACATCGTTACTGCTGTGTAAGCTTGATTTCTATTGACTAACAATATCTTGCAGCAGTGTCACTGTGGAAGAACTCATCCAACATCTTATTCTTTGACCAGAATCAACTAAAAGACGAAAAAACAATAAAAATCATGACAGAATTAAGATTAAAAAATTTAAAACAGCAGAGATAAAATGACAAAAATGTAAAAGCATATTGCTAAAAATTGAAAGTAGAAATCAAACTACTATCAGCAGAAAAGAAAATGGCAAAAAACTGAAAGCAGGGCTAGACTACTAGTATACAAAAGATCCAAACAATGTTAGAAATTTTCACGTTGGTCCCACGTAATGTTTCAAGTGAGAACCGTTAGTGCTGCAGGAAAACAATTGCTCATGTAAATACTTTAGAGTGTAAGATTTGGTATCCAGGGTGAAAGAAATTTTGAAAGGACCTAGAAATAACACTTGGAACTCTGAGGTAATTATCATCCCTTTAACATATACAATTAGATCATCAAGGTAGATATGGATACTGATCAATTCATAAAGAGTTGTTTGTATAGGTCTTTTAAGAGTGATACTTGCATCAGGTAAGCCATAAATCATGTGTTTATAAGTCATGGTACCCCAATTAGTGATAAAAGTGGTTTTGTGAGCATCTTCCCATTTTCCCTTGATTTGATTGTAACCAAAAAAACTGTCAAGTAAGGGCCTCGTCTGTGACCTTACAACATGCTGCAAAATCATTTCCATGTTAGGGGGAGGGAAGGGATTTTTCATAATATCCTTATTGAATGTGTGAAAATCAATGCAGGTTCTAATATGATCAGTGGCCTTCAAAACATGTACTGATTTGGAAACCCATTCAGAGTACTTGACCGGAAAAATGATCCCATCCTTCAAAAAAATTTCCAACTCCCTTTGAATAGTTTCTTTAAATGTAGATTTAATAGGTCTTTGTTTTTTCCTAACTAGTTTCATGCCTTGATGGGGAAATCATGTTGTATAATACCAGGATCAAAACCATGAAGATCCTCATAATACCAAGAAAAAACACCCTGAAATCCACCAAGTAGCTTGGCAAAATTCATTTCTTCTTCATTAGAACATCGAGCACCTATTTTAACATTCTTTGGAGACTCGGGTGCCCCAAGGTTCAAGGATATGATTTCACCCTCCTTCCTTCTTGACTCCTCTTCTTTCTATTTCTCTTTATTGCCTACATCACTCAATGAAAATGAACTCTCTAGAGGATTCAAGCCCTTAGGAATCTTGTTATCTTCTATGGATGTAATTCCTTTAGGATTAAGAGGTTCATTTTGAATCGAATCACAAATGCTCTCATTGTTGGGGAAGACCTACCAAGATTCTATATTGTTAGGGATATGTGGACGATATAACGATTGAAAGGTACAATCAGGTCTGCGCAACAGAAGTTGTTGATTAGGAGAGGTTGCAAAAACAACTAACCGATCAACCATTGAGTTTAACTCCTTCTTGACATGAGTGATGTTGAAAGATAATAGGTTTGAGATAAGTGCCCAAACTATTTGGGTATATCGCTCCATCAACTTGTTTCTAGGAGAGTATATCTTACAAACAAGTTTCACCACAATATGGGAATCCTCAAAAGCTTAAAGGTGACCACAACCAATATTATAGGCATTTTCAATGCTTAATAATAAAGATTCGAATTTAGTGACATTGTTTGTGCAAGCAAACTCCAACCTATAAGAAAAATTATGCATTTTTCCTATAGGAGAAATCAAGAAAATTCCAACTTCGTTGCCTTCATTAGAGCATGAACCATCAAAGTGCATGTGCCACATACCATCATCTAAATCAATTTGTTCCAAGGGAATGTTATCCTCCTCAGCAAAGATGGAATACAATCCTAGGTCCTCTTTGATATAGTTTACATTAGGTTGTGGGACACTCTTTATGTAAGGTGAAATCCTTCCCTCTCTAAGGACTATAATGTTTTTTCCATTCCGAGGAACGGATAAATGTGTTCCGTCGAGTGAGAGGTATCCACCCATTAAATCTTGCCAATCTCTTCCCAAGATGATTGAGTAATTTCTTACTGGCATATCAATTACCTGAATACTAAGGGTTGTCCTTATTTTAGGGTGTGCACAAAAAACTAAGGTCACATATTTAATCTCACCTATTTTTGTTTGTTGTAGACTATTATAGGAGAGCATGCTTCTAGCATTTTCATTTGTACAAGACAAGCCTAGATCTTCCATAACAATCTTTGACATCACACTTGGGCCTGAACCACCATCAATGAGGCAACAATCGACAATCTTATCCATAATATTTACAGAAATATAAAAAGAGGGATTTTTTATAGGGTATCTAAAGTTATGTACACCTACTTTATTTACAGATGAATCCTCTTCATTTACCTCTTCAGAGAGGTTGTCTACCATAAAATATTTACCTTTCATGAATAGTTTCAGATGCCTTTGTTGTTCAGGGATGACAACCACGTCCAGAAGGGATGCATCTTCTTTGATGTTGGCCAACTGATTTGGGATATTGTATTCATAAGAGGGGAGAGGGGAAGTAATTCCGTGACTCTCAGGAACCTTAGGAACCTGAATAGTAGCAGCAGGTGAGGATGAGCTCGGGCTGGAATAATTTCGGGGAGGATCAAACTTGCCTTTGGGAGCATAGGAATTGTTCTTAGTATTGATAATCATGACATCTTCTGGCTCTACAAAATCTAGGACAACGATGGTAGTTTCTGGTCTTTTACCAAAGATCTTATCTCTAGCACTCTTCCTTACCTCACATGTTGCTTCCTCGTGGTGTTCCTCGCAAAAGTTACACCAACTTCGAGGCAAGATAGATTTAGGCTGAAAATTATTTTCAATTGGGCTTCTAAATGGAGGTGCAGAAGAGGATGAAGCTCTAAGGGTGAGAGGGGAGACAATCCCCTTTCGCTCATACGCTATCATACGATTGTTCATATCTTGTACTAGCTGTAAGAGGGAAGACATGTCTATCTATTTAACTGATTCTCCCTGAGGAAGACCTATTCTTTCAAGCTGTTCTTCATACTCTAAACAAGTATACAGAGAAAAACTGAGATTATCAATGGATTTTTCCTCAAGCCTATGAAGATAGGGGGAAGGTAATGCATGAAAGAGTCTTGGTTTTGAGTTTGAATGATTTCAAGGATCTGATTGTATAACTTAGTGAAATTCAAGTTGAAGGACTTAATGGTCTCACCATCCTTATAGGCGATGTTATTGTATTCTCGTAACTTCTCAGCTGGGATTTTGGATTTCCCATAAGTGGATCTGAACCAATAGATTAACTCCTCCCAAGTAGACATAATCTTAGGAGGAAGGTCAAAGAAATTGACCACAGCCTTTCCTTCCAAGGAGTTGATGAATAAGCACATGCAAGTATCATTGTCATTAGCCCCTATGTTGTGACAAGCATTAGAAAATGCCACTAAGTGTTTGTTTGTAGTGACAGTGTTGTTTACCGAAAACCTAGGGAGATGCTCTTTGAATTTAGGAAGTGGAGGAGTAGCAGGTGCTAGGTTAAGAGGAGAGGACACATGCCACAGTGTGGTTGTGACGTCTTCTTCAAACTAAAAAAGTCCATATTTTTTAATGACTTTGGTGGGGTTGGTGGTAGATTGGATAGGAATATGGTTTCTATATAAGCTACCAATCACTAATGAACATGAATATTGAGAGGAGGAAGCACTTCCAGTGCCACCAGAGCCTCCACTAGATGCCATCTTGTCTATGATAGGTGAGGGAGAGAAATATGAACTAGATGAATCAGACAAAGTTCACCTTAGATCACTTTGTTGGGTAGATAACACAACATTCTTTCTTCCTATTTCATCAATAGGATTAATTTCAGGTGATAAGCCTCTTCTTCTTCTAGAAACATGAGATTCTAAGGACATGAAAGTAAGGCCAAAATTGAAGGAACAAGAAGGTTACTGCTGATTTCTAAGCTGTCTACGTCTAGCTTCCCAACATTCTTGGGCACTAATATCTCGTTCAATTGTTGCCCATGAATGATTAATATCAACATGAGTATTGGGAGTGTCTAAAATGGTATTAAACAAATTTGAAGCAATGATGGTCTGATCTTGAAGACCGGGCTCAATATTGGGTTACCTTGCAACATGCACAATCATTAAGAAATAAAACAGTCAAAGAATAAATATCAGAAAAATAGATGTATTCGATGATAATCAAATATAAAAATTGACCAGAGAGATATTGAAGATCTCCCCAGTATGGTTGCCAAATAAATGTTGAGGAAAATATATGAAATGATCTTACTCAAGCATTTTCAGATACTTCTTGGCTAAAGAAAAATAGATGGGAATATCACCCTATGTTTATAGCTATCAAAATTAATATCCTAACTCACAAGTATTGGTTACAAGTGCTTAGGCTAGTCTTTTTATAAATAAAAGCTTGCTGGAAAATTCATTATTTATATGATTTTCTGAATATAACAGTTGTTGAAATAAATGTAAAGACATAAGTAAAGACACCAAGTCGATAATCAAGACATATGAGACATAAATAAATCCTTTATTTCATTCCAATTCATCAAAGATTCATCCTTTTTATAAAATTTCGTGAAGAAGTTTTGGATCAAAGTCAAACTTAGACGTCCTCGATGAAACATACAAAAGGACATCTGACAGAAAATAAAAAATTGAACTCTAAAAGCTTAATCATAATGCCACAGATTGTTGCCCACTCAACTCTGCACAATAGCCTTTGTTGGTCATGAAAACTAATTCACAAATAGACAAGTCTACATAGACTATCAAAGACAAATCAACACCTCTGAAAAACAAGTGTCTGGATGATGTAATTTAGCCTTGAATCTTGTTGTCTACAATAAGACCCTTCTATCATAAAAAATAATTAGGCTTGTCATAAATTAAGGAATGAATGAAAACTGAACTATGTCAACACAAAATCAAAGAGAAAACCTTAGTATTCTTCTCCTTCTATCCTCCTCTTGTTCCTCTCTTTCCTTTTGCTTTTAACTAATTGAACTACTTCATTAGTTAAGTTAACTAAAACTCAACCAAATTTTTAGTTAGGGGGGAAAGTAATAAATCACAATAAGGGTTTTAAATAAATAATAACAAGTAGGTGGGACCCCTTGTGACTCCCTTTTAGCTCTTAAAAATCATAACATAACTTATTCAATTAAACAAAACATCCCTCCTTGTGACTCCCATCATCACATTCATGTTTGACAATATATCTCATTGATATTTGAAATTATTTTCAAAAATATAGTACTCATATATCCAAAAAAAAACATGTTGTCCAAAACTTTTGAAGTCAATTGTCATCAATAATAAATAAAATAAAAACTCAAAAAACATATTTTCCACTCTGAGATGCAATATTTCCCTTGTTATTGTTGTCACCCCTTGATCTCTCTGAATCTTCCTTTGGTTGTGTTGAGCCTTTAGGCCTAATCTCGTTGCTCACATGAGAACAATCGTCCCTCAAATGCATCCAGGAGGACATGGATTTATCAGAGCCATTGGAGGGTGAGGAAGGGGCAACAATGGCTTTTCCTTTGTCAGGGGCATGGTGGGCCTCGGTTTTAAACATTTTTCTAGCATGGGAGGACTGAACTAGTGAGTGAACAGGTGCAACTTGGAGAATCTGATTGATAGGTGGGGGAGTATGTAAAGACAAACTGGGCCAGCCACGATGTTGGGAGACTATTGGGTGGACAATATCTTGACATCTATCATTTTCAGGAACCTTGGGTTTCAATTAGACATGAGGGGGCACGTGAATACCAGGGGCTTGTGGAGCTTTGAAAGGAGGCCTTTCAGGCCTAGGTTGTACCATTCCTTGCCCAATACAATTGAAAAACCCATCCTGAAAAAGATGACCTAACTCTTGAGAGTCAACATCAAAGTGAATGGATAATCTTGGCCTTCTCAATCCCCTATTCCAATTACCTCTTCCTCGGTTACCTCTACTGAAAAATCTCATTCCTGTATGCATGATTGATTAGCAAGTAGTTTCTTTAACAACCATACATGACAAATCTTTTAAAATATGAAACAAATTTTGGCTCAGCAACATATCAAACTCATGCAATCCAATCCATACAAATTGTTTAATTGTTGTCAATGAGTAGGGGGTGAACAAAAGGTTTTGGGATATGCAAGAGGTTTAAATTGAGTGAAAAATGTTAAAATGAGAGGGAAAAAAATCATGGTTACTGCTCACGGACAACACACAATCAACTGTAATGTAAACCAAGGAACATGTCACTGCAATCCATCCAAGAAACTGTGATTTCAAATTGCTACAATACAAAATTCTCTTAACTGTAATTAAATTTTAGGAATAGGGAGTGGAAAATGGATATGGGAAAGCGAGGAGATTGTAATTAGCGAAAAGTGAAATAATGGTAGGGAAAGAGAGTAGATATTGTTCATAAAATTAATTAAGTAATCCATCAAACTATTTTATATCAAATGCAAAAAATCCAATACCAATCAAATAGTGATTGCGATCAATTAAACAACTACTGTGTATAATTCAATTGATTCTACGTATTAACTTACTCATTGTTCGCAATTAAATCTTTAACACAGTGTCATCAAAATAAGACAATATTCCTTCCACAACAACTCGTAGAAGAGTTATGTTTATTCTCATTTTTCCCATTTAATATTTTAAGCATTTTCCAAATGAACACACAGTCACTTACTTCCACTCTGTTCAACATCAAAACATTAACCACTGTCCATGAATTATTTCCTCACTCAAACATAGACAAAAAAACATGCCCGAATTCATCCCTCAATTTCATTTAACAATTAAATTGTAAGGATAGCATATTTTCACAGAACTCATGCCTATCTCTGCTACGATGCATGATATTCATCAAACATACATAGTGGACAGTCAAACACAGTCATCAATATTTCAATTTTCAATAATCATGACTTTCCATTTAAACACATAGTAACAACAATCATCATTTCAACTCATACGATGTTGTGGGATACACATACCATTCAACAAAACGCAAGAGAATTTCTATGACTTTACATGTCTAATTACGCCAAAACCAAACATCAAACGATGTCTAGCTATCAATCCAATACAAGGAGGCAACAATAGTATGGCCAATCCCATTTCTTAAATCAATCAAATTGCAACAAAACCATACTGTTTAAAAACCCATGCGCATCTCTGATGGTGTGACCAAACGATATCCATAACATATGCAGTGGACAACCAAGCTATGATTATCATGATTTTTAAATTTCAATACTCCCAATTGGGAATTAAAACACACAGTAACAACAACCATCACTTCAACTTAAACATGTTGTAGGAAGCCCACACATACCAACGCATCACGCATGAAGCATCGTTGTGACTTAATCAATTATAAACTAATGTTGGGTTAACAATTCAATATTTACAATATAAGAGACAACGATTGTGTATTCAATCCCGTTTCTCAGATCAACCAATTTACCATGCTGAGCTATCGATTTGATTGTTATAATAACCAATGCAGTGACTAAATACCAATAACAAAAACCACTGTCAACATAATCAACAGAGACGAGCCAACAATCGACCACTGTCGACGATACCCCACCAACTCATAACAATCAAAAATATACCCGACATGATATAACAGGATCCATTTATTAAAACCAAGCTTTAAGTAATCAAGGGTTCGCCTTGTGGACTAACACAGGGAAATTAGAGTCGACCCCCAACAGCAGGTGAGAACCTCTGAGACCATACAGTGGACACACCAGACATACCACCAATAACTTCGCAGGTAGGATGAGATTTTATGATATAGGAGATTCTATGAATACAGGAGCAGAGGCTTCATTTTGGTCCATAGTAACACTGAGAACACACAGGGTATAACCCCTATGGTTTTCCCAATCAACCCGAAGAATGCTGAGATAAAACATAGCCAAGAAGTAGAAATCAACCTTAAGAAAACCCCTTGGTATAATAGCCATCATAACCCACTGCACAAACATCATTAGCATGAATGAACCCATACCTGAGTGAAACGATATGCAGTGACACAAGGTGGTTCAAACCCAGCAACCCCATAATCAGCAAAATGACTGGGTATGGTGAGAAGAAAATTGTGGAGACATCCAACCAATCTGGACTGAATGAAACCCTTCAACCCAAACCAATAAGGATGAAAGAGAGCCTTCATGGCTTCTAGCAGTCAGAGTGATAAATGAAACTGTGAATTCAACCATCATTGTAATGAAAACCACACAAACCATCCATTCAAGAGAAATATCACAAGTTCACACAGTTGCCAATCTTAAGAAAAGAACAGACCCATACATCACCGAGCCAATATCTATTTCATAACCAAAGCAGGTTCATTGATGGATAAAAAGACATACCTATAACCAAAAGCCTTAAAAACGTGAGCTTGGTCGAGTGGTTCTTCCCTTGCCTGAAAATAAGAGCTTAACCACAACGAGCACAATTGAACAATAGCCAAGATAGGGTGACGACTAGTGAAAGGGGTATGGAGTGACATGTAGTAAATGGACATCTCCTCCATCCTCCACTCATTCAATTCCTTAATTCACGCCAACCAACCTTCCATTAATCCGCTTAATTATTCTATGCATTGAACTTAACATCAATCACTTGTCAAATGTGCCACCCATATCACCTTTAACCATTTCCAACTATACCATAATGCATAGCAACCATGTTTTCATAAAACTCAGTAAATCATATAGCCACTAACTTTGTTAGCTAGGACTAACAACAATCCTTTTAAATTCATTTGCATATAATGTATCATATCATATCATAGTATAGGATATCCTTTTTTCCATTGGACTTGTTCCATATTTCTTTTATCTTTTGTCATGACTAACCTGTGTTTTGTGCAAGTGAAACATGTAATAGATCATGGCGCTAATAACAATGTGATAACAATGGATATAAGCCATTCACACAATATGGAATTTAGAGCTTAGAGCAATTAGAAACAACAAATAATAGGCATTATCCATTGCCAAAAAAACCAAGATTTCATCAATCATGTAGAACCCTGTAAGCAGTGTCGAACAACAACATAAAAATGAAACAAGAACCAGATCTGATCTCCCAATATACAAGGGGGTCCCACCTACTACTATTATATATCTCATTAGCTTATAATAATATTCTTCAGCAATACTTTGTCGGCAAAATCCTCGTTGTGATTTTTATCGTCAACATGATGCAAACATAGAAATGCATAAACAAAATAATCTCATCCACACATATCGATACCATAATCTTCATATTCAAAGACCAAAATCCCTTTCAAATAGGTTTCACTCCCTTTATATAGTGAGGGATACCTTTTACAATATTTTTTTGTGGCAATTCTAGAAATTTGAGTCGTTTCACAAAAAAGGACTCTTCATTTTCCAACAAAGATTACAAAATTAGAAGAAAACAACATCTGGATAGAAATAAGAAATTTAGCAATCATGACATGGTCTACTACTGATGTTGGTCTTGGTGTTCCTTCCAAGTGGAGTATTTGTTAAAAATGATCTCGAGCTTACTCAATTGCAATCTCTCTAAGACTGATTCTCCATTACAAACTTTTGTGGCCACTTCTTGATGTAACCTCTCCACCGTGGAATTTACAAAGGATCAAATCTTCTGGGTAAGCCATGTAGGAAATGACATATGTTCTTTAATTGATTTGTCATCAAAAAGCATAAATTCCTGAATGCTTTTCTGAATGGCCTTCTTTAAATCTTCCACCTCAACCACCTTGGTGTTGACAGAAGTTGTTTCATCTATAGATTGAAGTGGCTATATCCTTGCCTCTACTGCGAGATCATTATCATTTTTCCACAGTTGTGCACATGTGTCAGCGACCACCCCTTGGTTGGAACATACACTCCCGCAGAGAGGTTTGCTGGTGTCAAAAAACATTTGATACCTGAGTCTTTCTCTTTTCGAGTAAACTTGCAGGGAAGTAGGTGTAGGTTGTATCCTATCTTACCATTTTACCATATCCTCAAAAGCCTCACTAGCTTCTCGATACCTTCCTTGAGTCTCAATCAGAGTAATCTGCATATTTAATTGTTTTTTCCACTCTACGCGTATGTCGATCAATAGATCAAGGAGCTCATTCTTTACCTTCTCTATATTTTTGCTAATAGACATAGCTTAAGCTTTGATGGATTCCACGATACCTATTGAGGTGATAGTCTTTTCTTGAGCATCAATAAGTTTATGTTTTTCTACTTCCAAATCCTCCCTGTGGGTGTCCCATAGGATTTTCATCCTCTTTTCAAACTCTTCATTCGTGTGGTCTCTTTTTGCCTATAAAGAACCATTTATTTTTCCTGAGTTTAGGCTTTCATCTATGTTGATTTCTTCCTAGACATATATGTTGAAATGGTCTTTTACATCTTTCATTTCTGTTTCAAGCTCTGATACTTAGGTCATGGAAGTGTTCAAGGCATTAGTTACCTCCAAAAGAGAGGAGGCATTTAATATATCAAAATCGTTGAGCATTGAAGCCACTTGAACTACATTTTCTTTAGGATCATGTCCAACCTTCCATTCCAAAATCCTTCATGTGTGTGAGTTTGAATTGGATACCTCTCCTCTTTTTATTTTCGTTGATCTCTTCTCATACTTCTAGTTCTATTGTCAAAATAGTAGTCTCCAATGGCAACTACTGATCCTTCAAAATTGACAGCTTGAGAATAAAGGGAGGAATCCCCTGGTATGGAGATTATGGGGGTATACTCCGAAAGATGTATATTCATAATGCCTAGGGTGGGCGTCGACGGAGTACCTGGGACTTGGTTTAGATTCTGTTTCGAAATCTCATCATATTTTCTCTTTGACTCATCCTCATTGGCCAATCAATTTGCCTCTGCTTCTTCAACCAGTTTCCTAGCTTATGAGTCATTAGCTATCCTCTTAGCTTCATCATCCTCTGCTAAATTGTTAGCTTCTTCTTCTTTCTTCTTCTGTAGAGCGGCCTGATGTGCCACATGTTCACATCCTATTCGTATCTTTTCCTCAGCTTGTCTTCTTTGAAAATCTTGGTCTGCCTGGAGACTTTTCTGCTCAAGTTATTCTTCCTTTTTGGTCTTCTCCTATTCTTTGGAACTCCTGGTATCTTTCTCTCACTGACACAACTTCTGGAATTAGGCCAAAGTTGCCATCTTGAATTCTTCTTGTTCAAGATCAAGTTCTCACTTTGCAGCGTCATGGGGTAGATGGTGCATGACCTCATCATATGAGAGTACTCATTTAAACTTATCCTCCTCAAAATCCACAATGTGAATATTTGGATGAGTAATTCCGACAAAATTGACATGACCAATAACCAACTCATGAGTATCATGGCCCTTAGGTTCACACGAGCATAGGATTAACTCTTGTAAGGTCTCAACTTCCTTCCTTGCATGTTGAGTGTTAGAGATTGAGAAACTTCCAATGTGGAGAGGGAAGACTGGCCACAGTCTTTAACTATTAGTTTTCAACAATGTGGTGACTTCGGACCCCATTGTTTGGTATTCTATTCCTCTCATCAAAAATCGGTTTGGGATGAAATAAGGCAAGAGATGTGGGGCCCCGGTGGTCCCATAAACCTTGATGAATGAATAATACTTGCAGAAAAACTAATCATCCACCCATTTCATCCCATATCTAGCTTCAAATGATATAATGTGTCTGGGGAATCTGAAAAGGACCGAATGCAGACGGGCGAGGAATAAATTGAAAATCTCATTAAAAAAAAATGAAACTTATGCTCCACAATTAGGAGAAATACAAATGAATGGGGGGCTGATTTTGGTTCCAATTCCATCCCAATTCGGGAAATTGAATTGATGAACAAATGGCCTATATCATATCAGCAGGCATATAAAAACATGGCTTCTTTGTACCTGGGAGGTTTTTAGCATGTAGGAAAATGTTAAAGGCCAAGATATTCACCTAGTTAAATATATGTTGTTGGCCCTTGACCAAGTTTTGGGATATTCTTGGTCATGTTGACCTATTTTGGGACTTCAACAGCCTGTTGAAGGAGGAGTGCAAGACAAAGCAGAGATCACGAGATCTTGGCCCTTTTTGGGATGTGGGAATATGTAACGGAAATGGGATATCGGCCCATGGGTTTACCCATGCTTAGGCTTATTTTGTATATATAAATAGATTCTTAGGCTAGATAAAAGGGGAAGAAGTGTATCTATGTGATGTGAATGTATTTTAAGTGCAAGTAGAGTCTGTAAGTGTTTTGTGCATGACTGTGAGAGACTTGCAAAGCTAAGTACAGGTCCTTGTAGCAAATTGTGGAAGGCTTAGTGTTGTAACACAATGAAGAAGGATCTAGCGAGTTGCACAGATATTCTATCCTGTGCGGAGTAAGGGTTTTAAGGTTTTGTGCTTGTAACCGATTGACTGAAGACAATAAAGAATAAGAATCGGTGGACGTAGCCCCAGGGTGGGGGTGAACCACGTAAACACTGTGTTATGCTTCTTTATGCTTTGTCTTGATGTGTTCACATATTATTTGCTAAGTGCTTTGATGTATATAGATAGATCTACTTATGCTTTGTGCTTATTATATGTGAGAAGGTTATATCTGATCTATATGGCCATGCTTAGTGCTTGATCTGCTCTATCTGATCTATTTATCTATGCTAAGTTCTTAAATACATTAGATTCGTGTGAATGTTGTGAAGCTATGTTTTATCATCTAAGTGGGTATTGACTGCATATTGAGGAACTGATGGTGCTAAGTGCTTTACTAAGTAATACAATCACAAATATGTGTCCTAGCTAAGGTTGCAGATACCTGAGTCTTACAACCACCCATGCCTCTACCTCAGGTGAGACTTTATCTTCTCTGCAGGTGTTGCCAGAAGGGCCGATAGTTAGGGCTTTGTTAGTGCGTTGTTGTAGCGTTGAACCCTGGGTCTGCCCCTGTGCCAACAAATGGTTCTGTTTCCAGGACCTAAAATTGTGATTGTTGGGAAATGAGAAAGAAGAAGCTTTGTGCAAATATTCGACCTGATATTGTGAAAGTTATGTGCATAGATCTGTGCCCTAGTGTGTAGTATCCTACTCGATTTATAAAGCGTGCTAAAGAAGGAAGCCCGATCTAAAGAAAGGAGGTTGGATCTGAAGGAAAGAAGCAAGATTTGAAAGCTTTGTGCTCTAAGAAAGGTAAAAGTGAGAATTTCTGATTAAAAGAGGTAAGATCTACAAACTCTATGCTTTGATAAAGGTAAGAATAGTGAAAATTTTTAGATCTGGAAGCTTTGTGCTCTGTAGAAGTAAGATAAGTAGAAATTTTTGTTTCTAAAGTATGGATCTAGGTATGATTGATAGGTTTGTCCTAGCTTGAAAACTAGGGTATTAATAGATTAAAGAAGGCTTGATATGAGTAGATCTGATAAGAATAGTGAAAGATATGTTATATCTATGCATAGAAAGAATGTTTGAACTAACAAATGGATGCAGGATCCTAGAAAGAATTTTTTGCAAGATAGCTACAATGATCCTAGTGCGTAGTACTAGAAAATCTAGGGATCATTTAAAAGAAAGAGAGGATTAACCCTTTGTTATAGTTACAGAAGATCGGGACATCTTGCTAAGGAATTCCCTGGGAAAAGACCTAGTTGTCTTTGTTGTAAAGCTATGGACCATGAAGTGTTAGATTGCCCTAGAATGATTGCTAAGTTGAATAAAGAAAACCCTAAGGAAGATCTGGAGACTATAGCAGAACCCCAAAAAGAATCAGAGAAAGTATTGTTTCAAATAAATGAAACCCTGAATGGCCACCGACATGTCAGCTTATCAGAGATCTTCAAGGAAAAAGAATGCATTGAAGTAAGAATAGGAGACTTCGACATTGACTGTATTCTGGATGAAGAAACACAGGTGAATATAATGACAAAAAGAACTTGGGAAGCCATAGGGAAGCCTGATATGATCCCTTCATTAGGAGGAATAGGACTATTCAGAGGAAAGCTAGTAAACCTATGTGGAAAGCTCGCTCACATACCTATGAACGCTAATGGAATTTCGACAGAAGAAGATTTTGAGATTATTAAATTTATTGAAGATAGCGCCCCGTTTTCCATGTTACTAGGAAAACCTTGGATTGATAAATATGAAGCCAGACGAAAGGAAGAAGAACAAGTTTTGAAGCAGAAGAAACAAGTGTTAAAAGATTTCATGACTAGAAGGATCGCACAATTGATTATAGAACAGGAGAGAAGATCGAAGCTATTTAACACTAGCAACCCAGATGTTGAAGCTTCAAGAACATTAGAATACCCACAAAAGACCAAATTACCTACCCCAGACAAAGACGGAGTATTATCCAAGAATCGTAGGGAAGAATCTCAACAGCGCGGAGTAACTATGTTAAAAGAAGATAAGAATCAGAATGGAAAAAGAACTACTGAGACAAAGATCACTAGAAAAAAGGATAGAAAGTTAAGTAAGAAGAGAGCTAAGATTGAAAATTTGCAGAAGGTTCCAAAGGGAACTTCACAGACAAAAAAATTGTAGAAGGGGAGCTTTGCCGGAATATCAAAACAACGACACATGGCACTTCGCCATGACGAAGCAATATAGTCATTGGGAACATTATAACCGTTCGATCGATGCTCCAAACAGGCAGAAAGGCAATTATGGTTCGTCATTAGACCGTTGGACCGCGCCATAATGGACTGAACAAGAGTTAATGGAGGCTCATACCCATTGCAAGTGAACCGTTGTCAACTTCCCTATTTATCCCACCGTGCCATGGACTGAGAACACTTTTTCCAATTGAGAATTCGAGCCCGCAGACTAAGCCGAGTTTATACAGTGATTATCACACTCTTTCTTTCTATCTCAGTACTTTTTCTAAGTTGTTCCCTGAACCCACAAATGTTAACCCCGAGTGTGTATGTTGGAAATATTGAGCGCTATAGAGAAAGTTGCTGAAGAATTTTTGATCGACCTGATGACTGAAAGATTCATGTTGGAGAGAGGATTATCCACAAGTGTACAAGCATCATCCATGAGAGGACTGCCAGCTTCTCCATCAACTGCTCAAGCCAGACCATCCCGGCCAGCCGATGAAAAGAGAACTAAGCACAAAGACAATCTCGCGAATGCTAAGTTGATTCTGAGCATTTTACCTGCCTATCTACCACCTCTGAGCGGCACAATCAATCGAGACAGTGTGCCCAGAGAATTTGAGTACGCTTTGGTCACTGCGTACCTCCTAAAGGGGATATGTGCAGTTCGCATAGACCAAGAAAATATTGCAGCATTGAAGTTTAGCAACTTCGACCTCAGTTACAGGAAGTTCTACAACATGCTCACCCCACAAAAATACCTGACCAGAACAAAGGGAAAGAATTAAAGGATAGTTCCCCAGTCATGGACTATGAACCTCACGCAGTCCACACTTCTCAGTGTCATGAATATTCCTCACTTTGGAAGGCACCAAGAAGTGAATGCATGCGTCAAGCTACTGCTATCTTGTTACCATGGTAGATACTTGTGGTTAAATTGTCGTATCAGAGTGGATCTGACATTGATCAATCGAATCACCAGGCTTAGCATGCAAGGATCTGACACACATGATTTCTATCCTAGCAAAGCCTTGGACCGTGCTCTCTCACAAAGGATCAAGGACACTTATGGAGATGTCGAGAAGGGAACGCAAGGATACAAGGTAGCTTCTATCTAGAGCGGCACAGTGTGCCTTGCCTGTCAATTGATCGTAGGAAAGTTAGTTCACAAGAACCGACCCACCCAAGTGACTGTCTTTGTAGTCGTCCTCACAGGAAATTGTGTGGAGGGACTACAAATGAATTGGACGAAGTACCTTGTGAACCAGTTGGAACTAGACTGCAGAGAAGTGCAAGATCAAGGATATGAATTCCACTTTAGTTGGCTTCTAATCCTGATCACTTTCATCGCATGGGAGATGTTGGAAGGTGCGACCTTCCCGGACATCGAGCCCTTTGAACCTCTGTATGCGAAGTTCAGTACACTGTGGTATTCCAGTGACATGAATAAGAAATGGAAGTCAAATGTCGTGTTCCATACATATTACAACTAGCTGAAGACAACCATTCAGTCTGAGCCTCGTATCACACCAAATACTCTCCATAGGTTTCGGCCTTTAATGAAATTCAGCGCAGATCGTCATTTCATCTATATTATAGCATGCGCTGATGAGCACAAGCAGCAACTTCAGTCTTACTACAATATGATAGAAGAGGACTTAGAAGATATTACTAAAGACTGGTCCATGGACCTCCTCATTCCAGCATATCCTGAGGAGATGTCTAACATTGACAGTTCAGAAGTAGCGCATGATACACCTGGACCCAGTAAGACAAAGAAAAATGAAGAATCCCAAGATGTAAGTAGTACCTCAATGAAGACTACTTCCATCTCACCTGTGCAAGGAGGATATGGCAAGGAGATAGATGGCACAGAAGTTGAATAGAAGAAAGGTGAGGTTACACCACCTAGAGACGAGGAGGATCCCTCAAAGAAAGGGAAGGTTTCCCCTGAAGCCATCTTCTCGAAAGAAATCGAAAGCCTCTATGACCAAAATGCAGACTACCCTCACCTCAGATGACTTCAATTTCATCATAGCAACATTGAACGATGCTTCGCTAGAGATAGCAGAGAAGCAAGAGGCTCAGTAGGAGGATATATACAATCAGATTAAGGTTGAACTTCAAGGGGTGCAACAAGCACTACAGTTCAGCTGCACAGTTTCCACTATGCCTCTGTCGTTGGCAACACCAAAACTGGGAAATGAGTCAGCTCAACTCCACCGAATTGTTGATACAGTCGAATCTCTCCTTCGACAAGCATAGGAAGAAACAATGCAAGCCACCCAGGCTTTAGCACAAGTACAGGAATACCTTTTAGAGCAATGCAATACTACAGAATAGGAAAAGCTTTCTCTCCAAGCGAAGTGGGATGAAGAAAGAGCACAACTACAACAAAGCAAGGAACATTTTCTCACAGAGCAACTCGAAGTAAAGGAAAGGGTCAACAGAGCACTTCGCTCTATGACAGTCATTGAAGTAAAGGCCAAAGAGAGAGTCCCACAGCAGGTGGCACAACTTGAAGAAGTGATTCAGCAACTACAGCAACACATAGCAGATTTGGAGCTACGCGCAGTACCCGAGAAACCGTAAGATGTAAGAGACCAAAGGGAATAAACCGCTAGGAGCGCAGTTGAGAGACTGAAGGCTCTTGCTAGGAAGTGCAAGCAACTGAGTAATCAAAGTGCCAAAATGTATGAGAAGATTGTTGAGAACCCAGAGTTACAGGCACTGGAGTCGTAGCTCCAAGAAGAGAATCAACACGTAGACACACTATAGGTGCAGCTAAAGGCCCTGTCAACTGTAGACAGAATGAAGCGATATCAAGAGCAATGCACCGCCTAGCAGTAGATCCATACGATCTAGAGAAAATTTATGGAAGTAACTCAATGGCTCCCACCTATGCAAGATAAGGCATGCCAATTGTTCATAGAGGTTGAAAGTCGAGGAACAGAGCTAGAAAAGGTTGTCACTACAACAAAACAGTTCCTAGAAGGGCCAGTGAATGATTCAGTGATCTAGGAGTTAGCCAAGAAAGAAGTTGAAGCAAAGCAGCAGGTCGAAGAATCTCAAGACAAACTCAAGGCATTTGAGGCATAACTGATCAGACCAGAGTGATTCGGAATGAGTCACAGGTGAGTGTTGGGAGCCTGTTGACCCTTGACCAAGTTTTGGGAGATTCTTGGTCATGTTGACCTATTTTGGGACTTCGATAGCCTATCAAAAGAGGAGCACAAGAAGAAGCGGATATCACGGGATCTCAACCCCTTTTTGGGATGTGGGAATATGTAACAGAAATGGGATATCGGCCCATGAGTTTACCCATGTTTAGGCCTATTTTGTATATATAAATAGATACTTAGGCTAGATAAAAGGGGTGGAAGTGCATCGATGTGATGTGAATGTATGATAAGTGAAAGTAGAGTCTGTAAGTGCTTTGTGCATGACTATGAGAGACTTGCAGAGCTAAGTACATGTCCTTGTAGCAGATTGTGGAAGGATTAGTGTTGTAATGCAAGGAAGAAGGATCTAGAGAGCTATGTATATCTTATGTCCTGTGCAAAGTAAGGGTTTTAAGGCTCTGTGCTTGTAACCGATTGAATGAAGACAATAAAGAAGAAGAATTGGTGGACTTAGCCCCAGGGTGGGGGTGAACCACGTAAACACTGTGTTATGTTGCTTTGTGCTTTGTCTTGATGTGTTCACATATTATTTGCTAAGTGCTTTGATGTATTTAGATAGACCTACTTATGCTTTGTGCTTATTATATGTGGGAAGGCTAGATATTATCTATATGGCCATGCTTAGTGCTTGATCTACTCGATCTGATCTATTTATCTATGCTAAGTGCTTAAATACATTAGATTCGTGTGAATGTTACGAAGCACTGTTTTATCAGCAAAGTGGGCATTGACTTCATATTGAGGAACTGATGGTGCTAATTGATTTAATAAGTAATACAATCACAAATCTATGTCCCAGCGAAGGTTGCAGACACCTAAGTCTTGCAACCACCCCTGCCTCTACCTCGGGTGAGACTTCATCTACTCCGCAGGTGTTTCTGAAAGGTTCGGTATTTAGGGCTTTGTTGGTGCATTATTGTAGCGTTCAACCCCGGGTCTGCCCCTACGCCAACATATGTCATATCTTAACTACGATGTGCGAAAATGGTAGCCAGTCAATTTGGAAGTGCAAACTCTTATCTTCTTCATATAATCGACATAACATGGCGTCAGTAGCTTGTTAGGGGTTTTAAGCCTATGGGTGGGGACCGATTTATGTCCGTGTTTAAGAGTCACATACTCATCCACCCACCATTTTTTCATCTGTTTTGTCGGTCATTTTCTTTCAATGAGAAAGTAGGAGTGGGAAGGTGATACCTGGAGCTAATTGATTGTTGTAGACCGAAGTGTTTTCTTTATCTCTCTTTCTTGGCTTTGATTCGCTACTAGTGAACGTCCATAGCCCTGATGAAGATACCTCGATATCATACAAGCATGGCCCCGCTACCAACAAGTGTCCATAGCCCCGACATGTTTACTTGTACTTCCCATGCTTTGCAATAGAGTTTTCGAATTCCTTATGATTATTCTTATGAATCCACCATTTAGATATAGAATTTAGATATTTTGATTGCAATATAGGTGGTAGTAAATGAGAAGCAAGGTGATACGAGAGTTATTTTGATTTTCTAGTCTCAGTCAAAAAATTGTCTTTAGTGGGTCTACAAACACGAAACACAGATGCATTTTGAAATTGGGGAGTAATGGGAAGAGATACTAGTTTTATGTGGAAGACATTGAATTTAGGATATTTCAGGAAGCTTGAAAAGGAACATCAACGAGACTTGAGAGTGGTCACATAAGAGTGAATAACAGATGGAACTCATCGAAAGGTACATAATTTAAGGGTTCGAAGCTTTTATTTTGGTACAAATGAACAAGTTCCTCTTTCCAGTGTTGCCATTTGTTAATAGGGAAAAAATTTGTTTTCTGATACGAAAAAATGGCTAGCCCAGAGTAGCAGTAAGTAGCAGGGGGTTTATTGTAAACTATAAAAGCAAAGAAAAAGGGAAGGAAAAACATCAAACAACGTTCATTTTTTATTTTTTTAAAGAAAAACTAAAAATAAAACTACAATTGAAAAACTACTATGTACAGGGATACATCACCATAGGTGATCAGGAGAAGTTTTTCTTCAATATTTGGCCATTGACAGGGAGTTCCTCCTCATCTACCTGCCGTGTTTTGAGCCTGAAATTCCTAGGGCCTATTTTCTAGTGGATCAGATAGGGTCCTATCCATAGTTTCTAGAATTTGGAGTGTTTTGATTTAAGCTCATTAGCTTTGTCCCACTTGAGAATCAAATCTCTGTCTTGGAAATATTTATTACCTACATTTGATCTATCGAACCACCTTTTAACCATTTCTTAGTGTTGGGTTAAGTTCATCTTATCTTTTTCCCTTTCTTCTTCAAGTTTTAAGAACATGTTTAATCTTTCTTGCATTACCAGACAGGATTCATTCTAGACGGATTGGGCCAATTGCAAAGTGGGTAGGAAAGTATGGTTGGTACTGTGGATTCTTGTCTGTAAACCATGAAAAATGGCGAGTTACCAATGGATGACTTGGAAGTTACTCTATTATCCCAAAGAGCATTCTAAAGAGTAAGATGCCAATTTCTTTGATTATCGTTGATAGTCTTCTTGAGGATTTTAATGAGATTCTTATTAGTGGATTCTGCTAGACCATTTCCCTGTGGATAGTAATTCGTTGAGTACTTAACCTTGATATTTATTTCGAGGGAGAATTATGTTAGCTTAAGAGAATAAAAATACTTGGCATTATAAAAAACATAAAATTCCAAAATTCCAGACCTGGTAATGATGTGTGATTCAAGGAATGAAATCACCTGATTTTCATTGATGGTTTTCAAAGGGATCGCCTCGCTCCATTTGGTGAAATAAAAATGGTTGTTAATATGTATTTATGAAACTGTGATGAGTTTGTATTGATCTCCCTAATAAAGTCTAACCACCACTACTAGAATGGGTGCTCGATGATGATAGGTTGTAAGGGGAAAGAAGATTTATTTTCTCTCTCGTCTGAGGTTTGGCACTGTTGGCATTTTCTGGCATTTCCTAGCATATGCATGAGCGTATTTAAATATGGAAGGCTAGTAGTATTCTTCTCCAAGGATTTTGTGTGCAGTAGTATCCCACCGTAATTTCTTCCTGGGGGTCCGTCATGGATCTCATACATGACTTTCTCAGCATCCCTTTTCTCCAGGCACCTAAGGAAAATGCCATCATAATTTTTTGTGCATAGAATTCTCTGTATCAACTGATATTTGGTGAATTTTAGCCTTAGATTCCTTTTCTTCTTAGGGTCCAAACAATTTGGAGCCGATCCATGAGTCAGGTAATATTTCATTTCATAAAACCAAGGATCTGAACCGATTGGGATGTAACATACTTCCTTTTCAAACAACTCAAAGTTATGATAGAGAGCATCTTCATGAGATTCAACGCAAGGGAATTATGTAGCCCTTGTCCTTTAACAATCTTCACAGGTTTGATCTCCAGGTCATATTCTTGTAGAGATGTAATCCAATTTGCTCTATTTTCTGCCAGATCCTTTTGTACCAGGAGGTTCCTAACAATTGGGTAAGGAACAATAACCTTAGTTTTAGATTTGAGTAAGAATGGTAAAAAATGTTTGACAACTTTGAACACCGCATATGCATGTTTATCAACTTCGGGATAACTCATCTCATATCCTTGTAGTCCCAAACTCATAAAAGCCACAGGAAACTCGTCTTCTTTCGAGTTCTTCTATGTTAAAACTGCCACAAAAGTAGTATGGGAGGAAAATGGGTAGAGGATGAAATCTCAATCAAAATATGGACTTAACAGTGTCGACACTTAATTAATATCTTCTTTGATTTTTTCGAAAGCCTCTTTTTCTTTAGATCCACAACTAAATTAAGCATTCTTCTTTATCATATATTTTAGAGGTTTTACTGTCTCAGCAAAACTGGGTATGAATCGTTTGACGAAATTTATATTTCTGAGGAATGACTGCATGGAATTTTTGTTGTGAGGGGGAGATATCTTAGTGATCGCTTTAGCCCTGTTGGGTTCAATCCACATACCATGTTTGGAGATGATGAAACCCAGAAGTTTTCCTTCATCCATGACAAAAATGTATTTTTTGGGGTTCAAAGATATGTTGTATTTCCTGCATCAATTAAATATATTCTTCAAGTGAGATATATGATCCTCTTTATTCTTTGAGAAGATGGTTACGTCGTCTAGGTACACTACCACACATTCTCCCACGAGACCTCTGAAGGCAATTTCCATGGCTCATTGAAATGTGGCTCCAATGTTTATTAGTCTGAAAGACATTTTTCTATATGCATATGTTTCCCATTTGGTTTTGAAAGTTGTTTTAAGATGGTATTCACGAGCTACTGACTTGATTATACCTTGAGAATCCATCTAGCAAGGAGAGCGTTTTTTATCTGGACACACATTGCAGAATTTGTTCCATGGGAAGTACATGGTAGTTATCTTTTTCAGAGGTTATGTTTACATTTATGAAATAAACACAGAGCCGAAAATTCCCATTCTTTTTTCTTACTGGAACTAAGTTTGATATCCACTGCGTATGCCTTACCGAAAAAATTATTCTAACTGCCAAAAATTTATTTAGCTCTGCTTTAACCTGAGGTTCTAGACTATAGTGCATCTTACTTGGCTTTTGTTGGAAAGGTTTGGTTTGAGATTTCATGGGAATGACATGTTGTATCATTTTTGTATCATATGTCTTAAGGTCTTCATATGTCCAGGAGAAAATGTTTTTATATTCTTTGAATAATTTGATGTATGCATGATTTTCTTCAGGAGACCAATTTTTTCCCAGGTTGATGTTCTGGGGAGAAAACTCGGGTCTCAGGTTTACTATTTCGAACTGTAGTTATGAGTTGTTGGTGTTGCATTTCGTGACCTTATTGAATTTGTCTTGAAGGTCGTAGAGTTTTTATAACCTGACCACACTCCTGGTAATATTGTTGGATGATCTCGTTACTTTAGTATTATCATTATTATGAGTATTCATTCGTATGTCATGTTGGCCCTCATCTATAATAAAATCCTTGAAGGTATCTTTGAGCTGTAGAAAATTGATGAGTTGATGGTCATCGTCAAATACCCTCCAACTTACAATATTGTTTGGAATTGATGGCATGTACAAAATTTCAACAAAGAAGGAGATATACATCAATTTGTCTGAGGGTATTAATCTGGACGCCACATTTGCCAAGAAATCAACATCAGAATTTAGCGATCGGGGAACGATGTTAATATTGAAAGCAGTGAAAGATTTAATTAGCTCTCAGACTTCAGATTGATAATTTTTTAAGTGACTTGAAAGGAAATGAATAGTATTTTGTACCTATCTGGCGATGATTTCAGAGTCACCAAATACCTTGATTTTTTCTTCTTTCAAATGACCTACCTTCCTAAGTCCCTATACAAGGGCCTCATATTCGATAGTTTTGTTGGTGCAAGGAAATTCTAGTATGCATGAAATTAAAAATTTAGTACCTTTCGGGTATTTTAGTATACAACTCGCTCCTGCACCTTCTAAGGATTTTGATCCGTCGAAGAATAACGTCCACATATCAGGATCACCTTTTTTATTTCAACTGACATTTTTGAATTTTCAGATTTTTTGGTTTTCAAAAGGTTAGTAGAGTCATTGCATTTTTATAACGTATCTCTAAAAACTACATTAGGCTATACATCTGGGGGATTTTTATTTTGATTAGTTATATCGCAACTGGACTCAATAATCTAGGTGCAATGTGTTATCTCTCCAAGAAACTCTTTGGGGTTGTAAGCCAAAGATGCTTGGAAACTTAAGAAAAGATAATTTAGGTATGCTTGGATCAATGGGATAACTCAATAACTAATTAAATGGACAACTCATCATACATTCGAATAAGACAGTTCTTTTAGAGATCAATAATCAGACAAAATAGTTTAAACAGGGGATGAAGAATACTAATCTTGGTAACCAAATACAATAAGGTGCAGGGTCATACAAGATAGAAAGGATGTTCTCCAATTCAAGTTTATGAGCTTAATAAAGAGATGGCAGTCTTTAGAAGCTAAGACAAACCGAATTCAAGTTCAGAGAGACGAAATACATGACCAATTGGATATTGAAGACAAAAGAAAACCGTGATTCTATTATCAAATAAGAGTCTATTACAGTAGAAAAAATGTATCCAAGATTGAACCCTGGGTCTGTAAAAAAGATAGGTGTTTATAGCCTTTACAACAAGTCTCAGATCCTGGAAAACTGGATCTAGATTTCTAAATATAGAAAGCAGAAAACTAACTGAATACAATAGGATAACTAAAGAACTAGTTCCTACGAATCGACCTGTCTTCATAGTTGGTCTTTGACATATGGTCTTCATCATTTCTATGTCTCTGATGTGTCATGGAGGAAAAGACACATGTCTTCAGTGGCTAGAAATCTTTCAACAACTGTGAACAGAGCTTTAATTGACCAATTAAGCATTCACCTTCAAAATCTCCATGAATCTTTGAAACTGAATATTTCCTGATTTGGTGATTAATCTTTTGATACTCTCTTATCCTTTAAATCACTCCAAAAATCGCTTTGTTCGATCTCAACTCTTCAAAATTCTCATTCTGCAGTTTCACCAGGTATTTCGCCTTAGGATTTGCTAATTAGCTGATGAAAGCTCTGCTTTTCAACATCTAATTGGTTATAATTTCGCCTTCTATGTTGGTGAAAGCTCATTTTTGATAATAAAAAAAAAGGAAGCCTTTCATATTCAAAATTGTTGTTCCATCAAAAATCAATGTTCATTTGATTGCTCTCCCTGCAAATTTATAGCAACCTAGGCCAACACCTGTAAATCTGGATGTGTGTTAAACTCACCAAAAATAAGCAAGTGAAATGAAATGTGTTAATATACAACCCTTCCATATCCGAAAATAGATGTTTTGAAAAACTAATACATTTTCTTCCATTGATGATGAAGAATTCTCTGTAATCTTCAAAACTTGGAATGGCATAATATCTGGATATCCTTCGTTCTTTGCAGCTCTTTGTATTATCGATGCCCTGCTTAACATGTTCCTGATCAATTTCAGAAATACCTGGAAATCTCTTGACCTAATTTGATAGTTACACAGAGAAGAGTTTACCATGGTGAGTGCAACATTTGTCCCAACAAACTGATACTCACATTTTGATGCATCAGAGGACATTGCCATAATTAATGGATCAAACCTGCTTCTACAAAATGTATGACAACAGGAAAAGTAGCCATCCCATTTGTGAAACAAAATACTTGATCTGCACCTTCTAACAGATCTCCCAATGAATCATGAGTTGGATTACCATTTTTAATATAATCATATGGATTATTCTCTTGCAGTAGAAGGCTGATTGAAGATTACAATCTTTTAACATGAAGATGCCATTGAATCTTCCTCTGCAGGATATAGTTGAAAGTGGGATAATAATAAACCCTAACCACTCCAAGTTTGTATACTGCGACCACAGGACACCTGCGCACACCTGTTTGACAACAGCAGATAACAAATTCTGAAACCTGGATACCATTCATCTATGTTCAGTGCTTGCATATCTTTTATATATCAGCATGTGTCTTGACCTGTCGATTACTCCAAAATGCAGCTATAATTACAAAACACCTACCCACACATTATTTGTCTATAATTTGAGCATAAATGACAGCTATGTTAAATGGATGTAATCGGTGCTGGAAAGCACTTTCTCTAACGTGTTGAATCATATTCGACACCTGCTCATTGGAATGATCTTGGGTTTGGGAAATTGCGCTGGGATTTAACATGTAAAATCGATTTGGGTGTCGATTTGGCATAACTCATGGATTGGGCTATGACTTGGTGTTGTCGACTCACAGCTTGTGAATCAAGCATATGGTCTTAGGTCGATTTGTGGCATGTGTGACTGTAATTTGACAAGTGGTTTGGCTTATGGTTTGGGTCTGTGGTTCCCCCAAAAGTTTGGTCAAGTCTTCAAATCCTGAAAGGCCTTATTTATCTTAACTTATGGACTTGGGTCCATGTATTAGACTTAGGCGCTTTAACACACACCATTCCTTAGAATAATAACAATAGTAAATCTAAGGAAGCATAGAATTAAGATTTAGGTAATACTAACAATGTGTGTTGTGATATGCAAGTCAAGAACACACTCACAAAGGTTTGGAGCAATTATGAACAATGAGAGATGATAAGGAAACTAGAAGTTTAAGACACTGGCCAAAGGCTTAAAAGGAAAATGAGTGAAACAGAGAGAGAGAGAGAGAGAGAGAGAGAGAGAGATAAAAACGCTCTCAAAATACCAGTGCATTTTGATCGCTAACACAATGAAGGATTTCTGATTTAGCGTCAGATTCCACGATATTTGATGGTTCAGCTGTGAAGTTCCCAAAAAACATCTCAAACGAATAATTCCAAAGAATGGAATGGTTGAACATCACCAGTTCATTTTGATCATTTAAATCAGTAACTACATGTTTCATGTACCTTTCGCTATCAATCCTAATCCGGTTCATTTTACTATTGAAACGGATCCATAGATGGGACCAATCAATAGTGAAATAAATGTTCAGCATGGACGACCAATCTTGACTTAAGAGCATACCATAGTTATCAGGAATGTACACTACTATTATATCTATTGTTTGATGAACTTTTGGGTTAGCAGACATCCTAATCAACACTTTTTTCAATTCTCCAACCACCTTAACTTTAGTCCTGTCTAAATAGATAATCTGAATGCTAGACGGTTTGGGTTTGATGTTAATATTCTCACATATTTTAAGGGGCATGACATTAGATGAAGCTCTTGAATCCACCATGCAATTATGAACATTCCTATTGAATATTTCAAAATTGATAAGGAAAGGAGGAGTGTTGGACCTTGATATTTGACCTGTTAAGGATGCATTAGTCATAACCTGACTTTTTGATGGAGTATTTTTATCAGGTGAAGTTATCTTTGTGATTACCCATTTGGTACCTGAGTTTGATTCATGAAATCTAGGAGAAGTATCACCTTGTAATGTTCTAATGAAACTTTCTTGGATTTGTGGAATTTTCATGAGTTCAAACAAAGAAATGTTGGATTTTTTTTTTAGATCTTCCAAAAAGTCATATTCCAATTTGGCCAAGGGTGTAGGTGAAGTATTTGATTTCATTGTTTGATCCATTTTTTTTGGATGGGAGGAAGTATTATTAGATGAATTAGGGGTAATATTGGTTGAAAGAGAAGGTTGTTTGGGAGTAGGGGTAGTATTGGTTGAAAGAGAAGGTTGTTTTGGCATAGGGGTAGTGGGAGAAACAAGATTAGGAATATCGGGGGTGTTATCGGGAATACTCTTACCAACACTCCTGATGGTTACAACGTTTTGTGAGACATGTAATCCTTCATCTTCTCCAAAATATATGTCCCACAAACCATTTAAATGTTTCTCAATCATCTCATCATAATCCCAGGGTTGTTCTTGTTGTTCCTAACCTCCATCATCTCCCTCATCAGTGTTTTCATCCATATTCTTTTTTGCCCAGGTTTGAAGGGCTTGGACAAAAACTTCCATATTGATGCCTTCCGTTTGAGAGGGGGAGGCTTTGCTGGTTGGGAGAATGTTACTATCTTTTTTAGGTGGGAACTTAAAAAACCTTTTCTGATTAGAAGATCCCTCTCCATTTCCTATTTTCAGGTCAACAAAGTCGTTGGATAGATTTTTAATAATTCTTTGAAGAGATTCCATATCCATCGAATCATAGTTTTTTTTATCTTCACTGGATTTAGATGCAGAGATTTTACTTTTACCCTTATCTTTAGATGGTTCTAAATTTGAACTACCCTTTAAACTTAACAATTTTTTCTCAAATTTAATGGCTTCCTGGAAATCTTCTTCTAGAGTATCCTTTTCATAATTTTTCACATACATGGGTAAAGCAGATGTGGACGTGGGTAAATCAGATGTATAAAATTCAATTGTGAAATATTCAACAGGTTTTGAGGCCCTTGGGATTTTCTTTAATGAATTGAAGAATCATTGATTGCAATCAGTAACTAGTTCCTTGGCATCCCTTTTGACTCTTGATAGTTCGAGGACACGGGTGGATGGTGTCTTATTTTCCCCAAATTTTTGGAGGAAAGAGTTTTAAAAAGTCCTTCAATTCACAATGGAAGCTTCTTCTAGAGAGAAGTACCATGTAGACACTTTTTCTTTGAAGATAAGAGGAATTAAACGATAGACAATGTCTTTCTAGTAAATGATTTGTAACCTAATAGCAAACACAAATTTCTTAATATTGTTCTCGGTTGAATCCTTTTTGTTGGGGTCAAATTTAGGAAGGAATTTCTCAGGGTGTCTGGACATATCATGCTAAAATCTAGGTACAACAACCACATCAACAAACAACCAAGGATGGTAAGGGGGAGGATTTTGGTTTTCATTTTCTCCAGTCGTGGGCTAATATACAACAATTTGATAGGGGTTATCTTTGAATTCACTCTCAGATTCGTCCCTTTCCTCTTAATTGTTCTCTGACTCATTTCTAGGGGTGTGAGGGGGGTATTAGAGAGGTGAGGGTGGTATAATTCCTGCCCCGCCAACTAGTATATAATATTCAAGATTAAATTCTAAAGACTCAGGGAAATCTGACATATCTTCTGGAAAACGATATTCAAGAGTCCCTACCAAACGGTTTTCTTGATAGGAGTATGGTTAGCGAAATAGGGATCCATATGATGAATATTTCCCTAATTTTTAGGTAGAGAGTAATCTAAGGGAAATTGTCTGGTATGTCTGCTACGTTGTCTAGTCAGAGCTCGATTGGTTCGTTCTCTTGAACTCCTGACTTGAGACTTAATCTCTGAGATAGTTAAGATATGAGGTTGAGGAGAAGAGGAATATGTTTCTGAATGAGAGGAAATACAGTGAGTGTTGACCTAAGTTGGAGTATTCACCATATATTCTGAAGGGAAGTCATTATGTTCAGAGTAAATTTGATGGGAATCTGTGGTGGAGAAAAATCTTACTTCTGGGGTAGAACGAGAAGAATTTAAATTTCTATTTGTAGCCATTCAGTTCTTAGGCCCTCCTTCTAGCGCCATTTTTTTGACAATCCATAATGACCCATTCAATCAATTGAGGGAAAATGCTTGGTGACAGGTCCCAACTAAACACGTTCTTGTTTGGGATAGTGTTTCCAACCAGATTTGGCATGGTTACCAACTAACTAAAATAATAACAAAAAATCTAACTAAATACTAACTAAAATATGAATGCGAGAACCAAAGGTTCTCAAATGAATTAAAATAATAAGGAAAAGGAAAAATCACAACTAATTGACCTTAAACTAAGAGATACAACCAATAATCTAAGATGCAATTTTAAACTAATGTTATTTAATATAACCTATCCTGATCAAGAGAAAAATAACAAAATAAATGAATACAATGAAGGATGTATATTACTTGGTTAGAATAAGTTCATGACACAAGTTATATGAATATTTGATAGCATAATCTGTTAGAACCAAAGAATTGAGAAAATTAACGCGATTACACTATTGTTGTATTCATCCTAAGAAATTATGATAGCTGTAAAATGCAAATATTAATTTTGAAATAATTCATCAACTAACACTCACAGGCTACAAACAGAGAAATGCATAAACAAAAAAATATCATTCATGCATATCGATACCATAAACTTCATATTCATAATGTCTCTTGGATTCAAAAAATAACTTTCAGTAACAATAATACCATGCTAATTTCAAAGACCAAAATCCCATTCAAATGCGAAACACTCCCTTTATATAGTGAGGGATCCCTTTTACAATCTTTTTTCGTGGTAATTCTAGAAATTTGAGACATTTCACAAAAATGGACCCTTCATTTTCCAGCAAAGATTACAATATTAGAAGAAAACAACATCAGGATAGAAATGAGAAATTTAGCAATCATGATGCGGTATGCTCCTGTTGTTGGTCTTGGTGTTCCTTCCAAGTGGAGTAGTCATTAAAAATTCTCTCGATCCTGCTCGATTTCAATCTCTCTAAGATTAATTCTCCGTTACAGACTTTTGCAGCCACTTCTTGATGTAACTGCTCAACCGTGGCATTTACAAAGGATCAAATCTTTTGGGTAAGCCATGTAGGAAACAACATATGTTCTTCAATTTTTTTTCATCAAAAAGCATCAATTCCTTAATGCTTTTTGGGCTAGCCTTCTTTAAATATTCCACATCAACCACCCTGGTGTTGAAAAAATTCATTGCATATATAGATTGCAGTGGTTGTATCCCTGCCTTTGTTGCGAGATCATTAGCATTTTTCCACATTTGTGCACATTTGTCAGCAACCACCCCTTGGGTGGAATGAACACTCCCGAAGAGAGGTTTTTTGGTGTCAAACAAAATTCGGTACATGAGTCTATCTCTTTTCGAGTAAACTGGTAGGGAAGTAGGTAGCATGTCTTGCCATTTTACCATCTCCTCAAAATCCTCACTAGATTCTCGATACTTTCCTTGAGTCTCAATCAGAGTACTCTACAGATTTAATTGTTCTTTCTGCTCTACTTGTGTGTCGATCAATAGACCAAGGAGCTCATTCTTTACCTTATCTAGATTTTCATTGACAGCCAACACTTGAGCTTTGATGGATTCCACGGTATCCATTGAGGCGGTAGTATATTCTTGAGCGAAAAAAAGTTTATGTTTTTCTACTTCCAATTCCTCCCTATGGGTTTCCCGTAGGATTTTCATCCTCTTTTCAAACTGTTTATTCATGTGGTCTCTTTGTGCCTGTAGGGAACCATTTATTTTTCCTGAGTTTAGGCTTTCAGTTGCGTTGACAACTTCCTAGACATCTATGTCAAATTTTTATTTTACATCTTTCATCTATGTTTTGAGCTCTGTTACTTGGGTCCTAGCAGTGATCAAGAAATTAGTTACCTCATAAATAGAGGAGGCATTTAATCCAACAAAAGTGTTGAGTGTTGAAGCCGCTTGAACTACATTGTCTTCAAGATCAGAGATGACCTTCCATTCCAAAATCCTTCATGTGTGTGACTTTGACTTGGAGTCCTCTCCTCTTTTTATTTTCATGATATCTTCTTGATACTTCTAGTTCTGTTGTCGAAATAGTAGTCCCCAATGGTGACTACAAATCCTTCGAAATTGAGAGCTTGAGAAGAAAGGGAGGATTCCCCTGGCATTGATCTTATGGGGGTATAATACAAAGGGTGTATATTCACAATACCTAGGGTGGGCATCGACGGAGTACTTAGGACTTGATTTAGATTTTTTTCAAAAGATCATCAAATTTTCTCTTTGACTCAACCTCATTGGCCAATCGCTTTGCATTTTCTTCTTCAACCAGTTTCCTAGCTTGTGCGTCATTAGCTAGCCTCTTGGCTTCCTCATCCTCTGGTAAATTTTCAGCTTCTTCTTCTTTCTTCTTTTGTAGAGCAGCCTGATGTGGATGCATGTTAACATCCTATTCTGATATTTTCCTCAGCTTATCTTCTTTGAAAATATTACTCCACCTGGAGCCTTTTCTGCTCAAGTTATTCTTCCTTTTTGGTCTTCTCTTGTTCTTTGGAACTTCAGGTATCTTTCTCTCACTGACAAAACTTCTGAAATTGGGCCAAAGTTTCCATATTGAATTATTCTTGTTCGATATCAAGTTCTCACTTTGCAGCATCATAGGGTAGATGGTACATGACCTCATCATACAAGAGTACTCCTTTAAACTTGTCCTCCTCAAAATCCACAATGTGAATATTTGGATGAGTGAGTCCAACAGACCTAATGTGACTGATATCCATCTCATGAGGATAGTGGACCTTAGGTTCAACCAATAATAGTATTAACTCATATAAGGTCTCAACTTCCTTCCTTGCATGTTGAGCGTTGGAGATTGCAAAAATTCCAATGTGGAGAGGGAAGACTCACCACAGTCTTTTACATCTAGTTTGCAACAATGTGGTTACTTCTGACCCCATTGTTTGGTATGTTATTTCTCTCATCATCAATTAGTATAGGATGAGATAAGACAAGATATGTGGGGCCCTAGTGGTCACATAAACCTTGATGAATGAATAATACTTGTAGAAAAACCAATCAGCCACAGCTTGCATCCCATTTATGGATTCAAAGGATATCTTGTGTCTGGGGAAGCTGAAAAGGAATGAATGCAAATGGGAGAGGAATAAATTGCAAATCTAATAAAAAATTTGTTTAAAATTTACACTCCACAATTGGGAGAAATACACATGAACGTTTTGATTATTTGGGTTGGTTGTCATTGATGTCAACCATTGAAGAAAGTCTGGTAGAAAATTCTGGCAGCACAAAGGTTTGGTTAATGGACCCAAGTTTGTTTGATATAATGGTATGAGTTTTCATATATTTGAAGGTAAGACTATTCCATATGGATAGTACATGTCATTCCATTTCCGGTGGTATGTGGGACTTCACATAACTCCTCAC
>ML787752.1:183064-205011 GCA_009831015.1 Picea engelmannii | reverse complement strand
TTCACATAACTCCTCACGGTTAGAGAGTTATGGCCATGTGAAGTTGGAGAAAGGTTTGGGTAATGGACCCAAGTTTGTTTGATGGATAATGGTATGTGTTTTGATATATTTGCAGGTAAGAATATTTTAGATGGATATTACATGTCATGCCATTTCCAGTGTTATGTGGAACGTCACATAACTCCTCATGGTTAGAGTGTTATGGCCATGTGAAGTTAGAGAACCCTCATGAGTCATCTAGAATCCCCAAAAGGTCAAAGTAGTCCAAGTGGTTTAAGAGATTTTAGAAGGTAAACAATAAAGTGAATTGATGAGTGTACTATAAGTCAAAGTGAATACAAAATAAATTATTTAAATAATAAAGTTAATGGAGAAATTACTAAGTGGACAAGTGGTTAGAAGTGGGTTAGCCCTAAAATAAGGAAAGTGGTTTAAGATGGTTAGAAGGTAACCCGTTGAGGTAAAGTGAAGTGATGAGTGTACTATAAGTCGAAGTGGATACAAAATAAATTATTTAAATAATAAATTTAATGGAAAAATTACTAAGTGGACAAGTGGTTAGAAGTGGATTAACCCTAAAATAAGGAAAGTGGGTTAAGATGGTTAAAAGGTAACCCCTTGAAGAAGCTACATGAAAGTATAAATAAGAGGAAAGACTCTCTCATTTTAATCACACTTCAGAATATTGAATATATACAAGTGAGTGAGGTAAACAAAGGATATCTAAGATGAATTCTAGAGGGAAGGTGAAGTAAAGAAGGCCGAAATTCAAGAGAGGATAAATTCTTTTGATGATGCTTTCTAAGGTATGTTATTTACAGGTCATCTCACCATTTTCACAATAACATTTTTTATAGAATGACTCATACCGTGAAATTGGGAAGCCATTGAGGAAACATATCCAAGTAGTTGTGATACAAATTTCATCTTGTGGGTCGTTATATTTTTGGCGTTACACGCCTTGGAAAATAGGGTTTGTGGCTAGTCCTGAAACTAGTCTAAAACAAGTGCTTAGGGTAAAAATGTCATAACTTCTTCATAACAAATCCAAATTCCTTAAGACCAAATGTATTGGTTATAGTATAGTCTGTAGTATTATGTGTACAATTTTCATGTCCATACAACAAATATTCTGTGTGGGGCACACTCTACAAGTTCGATCTCTAGAGTAAGACAGAATTCAACAAGGTATGCCATTTTTGCTATAACTCCTTTTCTTAGAGGTTACAAGTAGTGAAATATGAAGGAATTGCATAAAAGACACTGAAGAACATTGTGTGCCATTTTTATATCTTTATTCATTACATGTACATAGTTATGATTATTGCAAGTTAGGGTTGTTGACTAATCCAAAATTAGTCATGTGAGATTGAAGTAAAGTTTGATAAAATGCTAGTCTCTTGTTGTTAAACTTAAGGAAGGTTTTCAAATATGTGATCATATACACTAGGTTTATGACATAGTTACAAATAAGATTTGGATGATGAAATTGATGAGGGCTTTTGGTTGATGTATGTTACAGATAGAGGTTGTATAACAATGAGGTTGTGGCACATGGTTTGATGTAATGGTTTATGGTATTTGGTTATGGATAGTGTGATGTATTGCTAGAGAAATTTTGATGGTTATATTGGTATATGTATTTGGTATATGGTTGAGGTACATGTTGGGTACATGGTTGAGATAAGTAGTTGGTGATTTGGCACATACATTAGGTGTATAGTTGATGATGTTGGTACATCTTGATGAGTCATAGTTGATGAGTAATTGATACATGATTGGTACATACTTGGTACATGGTTGAAGGCACTTGTTAGTAGTATTGTTGACACATGGTTTATGGATGATGTAGCATACTTGTATTGGTATATTATTAGAATCACATATTAATCTTAGTGATGACTATGAGTTTTTGTGTTATGCTTGGTTGATGCACATCTTTGAGAGTTGTCTTGGTGATTGATCTTGGTGAGTAGATTTGATTTGGTTGATAAGAATGATGAGATAGGTTGTTTTGATAGGTTGTTTAGATAGGTTGTTGTGACAGGTTATTTGAACAGGTTTTGTGCATTTTTTATGAACTTATTCATTGTACAGATTGAGGTACAGGTTTGGTGCATGGTTGATGCACTTGTTCAGTGTACATGTTGGTGCATGGTTGATGCACTTGTTTATGGTACAGGTTGAGGTATAGGTTGGTGCATGGTTATTGCATTTGTTTATGGTACATGTTGGCAAACGTTATTGGTACAAGTTGTTACAATTTGATTATAGGTTGATTGGTACAAGTTTACAATAGTATATCTCATAGTGATAGTGTGACAGTGGTTCCATCATTCTACTTCTACGTCAGGGCGGTTGGACGGGTCAAGGACAGGTGGTTGTAGCCACCTTCTAGTTGTAGTTGGAGAACATAGGGGGTTGTATCCTCCTTATGGTTGTATCCAAAGAATTGGGGATTTGGATCTTCCCTCAGGTTATAGCCTGAGAAACTAGGGGGTTGGAACCTCCTTCCAGTTGTAGCTAGAAAAAAAAAAAGGAAGTTGGTGCTTCCAATGAATGTAATTCTTAAAGACATATAAGAATTACCGAAAAATACTGACAGATACTGATAGATCGTCTTAAGAAAAGAACTAACGATCTAAACCATATTGAGGAAGTAGTCAAGAAGAGAAAGGACTTGAAGAAGAAATAATCACATTAAAAATTCAGCTTGGAGAAGCGAAAAGAACAAAAGAAGTCATGAAGTCTCAAATAATGAAGAAAGAAGAAGAGGTTGAGAAGCTTGAAGAAGAAGTTGTCACATTGAGAAGTAAAATAGTGAAGCTCAACAAGACCGTTGAAGAAACAGAAACATTAACATCAGTTATAGAGAATGAAGAGAAGCACTCTAGGTTGCTAGAAAAGAAGAATGAAGAAAATAGAAAGAGTTATGCAGAAGTACTCAAAGGAAAGAATCATGGTAAACCAGAATCTAAGAAAACTATTGAAGATACATCTTCAAGAAAACCATCCATGTTCAAGCCACAAAGAATCTTCAATCATGATCATGATCAGTCATGGCAGAAATCCAGAAGGACTACACCACAAAGAAGATCATTCACTCCCAGGTATGCAAATTTCTTTTATGGTCATTGTGTTTATTGTACTAATTTTGAACATAAGGTTGCGGATTGTAGGGATTATAAAATAAATGTTCAAGCAAGAAGTGCCTGTGTGGCCCCATGTAACATTGAATGTTACAAATGCCATAACTATGAACACATAGCTAGTGATTATAGAAGCATGATCGATACTTCCATGAAAGAGAACACTAATATCAGATATAAGAAATTATGGATAAGAAAACAGGAAGAACAAGTGAACAAAGACCAGGTACCATAGATTGCAATATTGGCAATAAAACGAGATGAATAAAATTCTACAGAGAAAAAGAAAGATGTCAGATACAGAAAGGTTTGGAAAATAACTGAAAGAAAAGAAGGAAAAGTAAATAAGGAACAGTTTCAAGAGATTGTACTTTCAGGCATTGTAGAGAAAGATGAATCCACGGACATAAAGAAATAAGTCAAAGCTCAGAGAGATGATGAATCGACCAATGAAGATGATGATGAATCTACCAATGAAGATGATGATGAATACACATTAGAGTAGGAATTTTTCTGAGCCATCCGACTTAGAGACTCCCAGGTAATATGAATATTAGACAGGGGGAGTCTATGCGATAGTTGTGACATACCAAAGAACTATCCTTCAAGCAGCTTGCAGAGTTTGAGAAGACATATCTAGAGCAGTTAGTTAGCAGGAGTACAGTTTGATAGATTAATCAAGACTTCATGATAGTATAGTGATAAATGGGTCAACATTATGGACAGTTGCCCAAGTAGAGTCTTAGATAGTATGGATGAGAACATGAATTCATAGATTGGTTCAGAGATTGGTTTAGAGACAAAAGAACATTATCATAATGGATGATAATTACACAGGAAATGGATCGAACAATGCTAATGGAACCCAAATTGACAGATACTTTTTGGACACATGTAGTGCATATAACAATTCACACTCAAAACAAAGTAATGCTTAGAAACAAAAAGGAAAAAACTCCCTACGAATTATGGAAAGGAAGCGCAGACAACAACCTCTACATCAAGCCATGAATTTGCAAAGGATATGCAGAATGAATTCGAAATGTCATTACTTGGAGAACTATCCTTCTTTCTGGGTATTCATATATGTCAAAGCAACCAAGGAATTTTTATTTCTCAAACTAAGTATATCAGAGAAATGATAAAGAGGTTCAGAATGGAATATTGCAAACTAGTTACCACTCCTATGCAAACCAGTTGTAAGCTGAGCAAATATGATTATTAAAAGTATACAGACCAGACGAAATACAAGTCAATTATTGGTAGCTTATTATATGTGACAACATCCAGACCAGATGTAATGCAGGAAGTTAGAAAGGTGGCACGATTTCAAGCAGCACCAAAGGAATCACATGTATTAGCAGTAAAGAGGATTTTCAAATATCTCAAAGGAACATAAGATTTTGGATTATGGTATCCAAAAGGAAAGGATATATCATTTATTGCCTACACAGATGCAGATTGGGAAAGTTTCATTGATGACCAAGAAAGCATCAATAGAGAAGCGTTCTACTTGGATGAGTGTTTAGTATCATGGCTAAGAAAGAAAAAATCATCAATATCCTTATGTACATCCGAGGAAGATTATATTGCAACAACAGGATGTTGTACACAGGTTCTATAGATGAAAAAAACTCTTACAGATATACATGTTGAGTATGATGATCCGATTCCAATCTATTGTGATAATAAAAGCACCATCAGTATCTCAAAGAACCCGGTGATGCACTCCAAGACGAAGCACAATCCAATCAAGTATCACTTTCTACAGGAACAAGTTACAAAGAAGAATATCAAAGTTGAATATGTGGGCACAAAAGAACAAGTGGAAAACCTCTTTACAAAACTGCTTCCATGTGAATCCTTTGAGTATCTACGCCAGAGATTCAGACTAATTTCTACTCCAAAATGAATGCTTTTGAATGCTTATCTTATATGTCTTATATTTACACGAGGAAGCACCATAAAGAGGACAGTTCAGGTTGGAAGATCAATTTTAGAAAGATTTCATTCAAGGGGAGTATCTGCAAGGACATTTTAGTTAGGAGGAGCAGCCCCGGATGGAAAGATACATTTTCCATTGATGACAAAGGGGGAGAGATTTATCAGATGCAAAGGTAAATGCTTTGAGAAAGAGCACAAATGCATGGTTCCAGGGGGAGCGATGGTCACAAGGGGAGCATGAGTGATATGCCTTCAATATCACATCATATTGTTTCCATCAATGCCAAAGGGGGATATTGTTGATTATTTGGGTTGGTTGTCATTGATGTCAACCCTTGAAGAAAGTCCGGTAGAAAATTTCAGTAGCACAAAGGTTTGGGTAATGGACCCAAGTTTTTTTGATGGATAATGGTATGAGTTTTGATATATTTGCAGGTAATACTATTCAATATGGATGGTACATTTCATTCCATTTTTGGTGGTATGTGGGACGTCACATAATTCCTCACGGTTAGAGAGTTATGGCTATGTGAAGTTGGAGAAATGTTTGGGTAATGGACCCAAGTTTGTTTGATGTATAATGGTATGAGATTTTATATATTTGTAGGTAAGAATATTCTATATGGATAGTACATGTCATGCCATTTTTGGTGGTATGTGGAACGTCAAATAACTCCTCACGGTTAGAGAGTTATGTCCATGTGAAGTTAGAGAACCCTCGTGAGTCATTTAGAAGCCCCAAAAGGTCAAAGTAGTCAAAGTGGTTTAAGATATTTTAGAAGGTAAATAATAAAGTAAAGTGATGAGTGTACTATAATTCAAGGTGAATACAAAATGAATGATTTAAATAATAAATTTAATGCAGAAATTACTAAGTGGACAAGTGGTTAGAAGTGGGTTAGCCCTAAAATAAGGAAAGTGGTTTAAGATGGTTAGAAGGTAACCCCTTGAGGTAAAGTGAAGTGATGAGTGTACTATAAGTCAAAGTGGATACAAAATAAATTATTTAAATAATAAATTTAATGGATAAATTACTAACTGGACAATTTGTTAGAAGTGGGTTAACCCTAAAATAAGGAAAGTGGGTTAAGATATTAGTTAAAATGTAACCCCTTGAGGAAGCTACATGAAAGTATAAATAAGAGGAAAGACTCTCTCATTTTAATCACACTTTAGAATATTGAATATCTACAAGTGAATGAGGTAATAAAAGGATATATAAGCCGGATTTCATAGGGAAGATGAAGTAAAGAAGGTCGAAATTCAAGAGAGGATAAATTATTTTGATGATGCTTTCTAAGGTATGTTATTTACAAGTCATCTCACCATTTTCACAATAATTTTTTTTCTCGAATGATTCAGACCGTTAAATTGGGAGGTCATTGAGGAAACATATCCAAGTAGTTGTGATACAAATTTCATCTTGTGTGTCGTTTTATTTTTGGAGTTACACAATGTGGAAAATATGGTTTGTGGCTAGTCCTGAGATTAGTCTAAAGTAGGTGTTTCGGGTAAAAACGTCATAACTTCTTCATAACCGATATAAATTAATTAAGACCAATGTATTGGTTAGAGTACAATTTGTAGTAGTCTGTGTATATTTTTTTATATCCATACAACACATATTCTATGCAGGGAACTCTCTACAAGTTCGATCTCTAGAGTAAGTTGTAATTCAACAAGGTATGCCATTTTTGCTATAACTCCTTTTCTGAGAGGTTCCAAGTAGTGAAATATGGAGGAATTGCATAAAAGACACTAAAGAACATTATGTACCATTTTCATATATTTATTCATTACAGGTACATAGTTATGATTATTGCAAGTTAGGGTTGTTGACTAATCCAAAATTAGTCATGTGAGACTAAAGTAAAGTTTGATAAAATGCTAGTCTCTTGTTGTTAAACTTAAGGAAGGTTTTCAGGTATGTGATCATATACACCAGGTCTATTACAGAGTTACAAATCATATTTGAATGATGAAATTGATGAGGGATTTTGGTTGAGGTATGTTACAGATAGAGGTTGTATAATAGTGAGGTTGTGGCACATGGTTTGATGTAATGGTTTATGGTATTTGGTTATGGATAGTGTGATGTATTTCTAGAGAATTTTTTACGGTTATATTAGTATATGTATTTGGTATATGGTCGAGGTACATGTTGGGTACATGGTTGAGAAAAGTAGTTGATGATTTGGCACATACATGAGGTGTATAGTTGATGATGTTGGTACATCTTGATGAGTCATAGTTGATGAGTAGTTGATACATGATTGGTACATACTTGGTACATGGTTGGAGGCACTTGTTAGTAGTATTGTTGACACATGGTTTATGGATGATGTATCATACTTGTATTAGTATATTATTAGAAGCACATATTGATATTGGTGATGATTATGAGTTGTTGTGTTATGCTTGGTTGATGCACATCTTTGAGAGTTGTCTTGGTGATTGATCTTGGTGAGTAGATTTGATTTGGCTGATAAGATTGATAAGATAGGTTGTCGTGATAGGCTGTTTGGACATGTTGTTGTGACAGGTTATTTGTACAATTTTGGTGCATGGTTGATGCACTTGTTCATTGTACAAGTTGAGGTACAGGTTTGGTGCAAGGTTAATGCACGTGTTCATTGTACAGGTTGAGGTACAGATTGGTTCATGGTTGATGCACTTGTTTATGGTACAGGTTGAGTACATGTTGAGGTACAGGTTGGTGCATGGTTGATGCATTTGTTTATGGTACAGGTTGATGTACAGTACATGTTGGCACATGTTATTGGTACAGGTTGTTACAGTTTGATTGGTACAGGTTTACAACAGTATATCTCATAGTGATAGTGTGGTAGTGGTTCCATCATTCTAATTCTACGTTAGGGTGGTTGGACAGGGAAAGGATAGGTGGTTGTATCCACCTTCCAGTTGTAGCTAGAGAACATAGGGGGTTGTAGCCTCCTTCTAGTTGTAGCCAAAGAATTGGGGAGTTGGAGCTTCCCTCAGGTTGTAGCCTGAGAAACTAGGGGGTTGGATCCTCCTTCCAGTTGTAGCTAGAAAACAAAGGAAGTCAGTGCTTCCAATGAATGTAATTCTTAAAGACATATAAGAAAAATAATTATGTGTCACGTAAAACACCGGTGTATTGTGTATGTGTATGATTTCTCATTTGTTCATTGTTTATTTACTCTGCAACTATTGGATGATAATTCTACATTGATATAACACTTGCATTTTATGGTGAAAAAGGATTAAATTTCTCTATTATTGATTCACCCCCCCCTCTCAGTAATCCAACAAAACGAGGGGCTCACTTCGGTTCCAATTCCATCCCAATTCGGGAAATTGAACTAATGAACAAATGACGTCTATCATATAAGCAGACATGTAAAAACATGGCTTCTTCATACCTGGGATATTTTTAGCATGTAGGAAAATGTTAAAGGCATGGATATCCGCCCAGTTAAATAAATGTCTCATCTTAACAATGGTGTGCACCAGTGGTAGCCAGTAAATTTGGAAGTGCGTACTCTTCTCTTCTCCATATAATTGACAGAGCATGGTCGTCAGTGGCTCGTAAGGGGTTTTAAGCCTATGTGTGTGGACCAGTTTTTGTCCTTGTTTAAGAGTCTCATCCTCATCCACCCACCAATGTTTCCTTTGTTTTTCCATTCCTTTTCTTGCCTGGTCGAACCCTTTTAGGAAAGGTTCACTCAACGAGCAAGTAGGAGAGGGAAGGTGATACCTGGAGCTAATATCCTTTGGTCTAAGAGAATATACTCGTGCTCCTTGTTTTCTCATGATGAGCATTGTGTAAGTGTCAAGTTTTTTGAGGCACCATTGTGTTGCCTCATTGTATGGGAATAGCTATGGCCTACCATCTACCTAGTGAATTCTTCTTTTTAGAATATTCTGGTACACCTATAAGACTTTATTGTCTTCAGGAAACTCTGTAGATTTGAAAATCATGTAGATATATTCAAAGTCAGGGCAATGGTCCTCACCAGTATGAGTAATCGTATCAGTCACCAGAGTTTCGACCAGTCGGGACGATGATTTGAGGCCTGTGGGACCCTGGAAGTAAATCGAAATCCTAGGTATTTTTGGATTCTATCTCACCGTGATGAATAACCAGATTAACCTGCAATAACACGTTAAAAGAAATATAAGTTTATCTTGCATATAACACATTAGTTGTAATAATGAAAAAGTGTTTAAACAATAGAAAACAAAAGGTTACCAATAAGAAATAAGTTGCAGTAGATGAAAATCAAACTTCGTGGATTGAGTTTTGAAAAATTACAGTGCAAGTTGTGTCCTAAAAGGGTGTTTTTATAAATCGTAGTGAACATCTAATTAGCACGGGTATGCCATAACTTAGGTTTGTACAAGGATCTTTCCAAATCTAATCTTAACTTTTCTTGTTAATGTGCATCATTTCCAAAATTAAAGATTATTAAGTAGGTTAGGTGAATTGATTAAAACATCGGGGAGAGTGCTAAACCACATCCTCGAATCAGAACATTTATGGGGTCGTGATTTCAGAGTAAGAAATATTGTGGTTTTTTTTGAATTCCAATGGGAAAGGTATCGAAGGTATATTTCCTAACAGGTGGGCCAATTTGCGGGCATGGCGCGTCAGCCAATGAATAGTAATACGGACAGAGGTGAGACCCGTCGGGGTATTACCATCGGGGTCAATCATGATGAGTGTGGAATTAAAAACCAAGGGGAAGGTATCGATGGAATATTGATTTCCTAGAAAGGCGTGTTAAACCATGTGTTTTACAGGATTTCATGGTTTGGATGTTAGGGTTTTGAAAGATATGGCAAGTTTGAGCTTCGATGATAAAGGTATCGAAGAATATTCTTTCATCTTAGGAGAATGTGCAGGACACACATGAGAAGGGTCAAAAGCCATCATAGTTTACTTTTCAGAGTGCGATGAGATGATGTTTAAAAGGGGTCCTGATGAGGATAGTATCGAAGGTAATATTCCTTCGATACCTTAGAAACACGATTATATTCCACAAGAAATAAAAACAATTCATTTAAGAATGGAATAAAAAGAGGCAGTCAACATTCCAATCTTGGGATGCCACATGGGAAAGTGGTCATTTTATAGGAAACACGAACTTTGGGGTGTTGCGAAAGAAAGTAGGGTAAGAGATGGAATGATCAGAGTTTGAAAAAACGCGTTAAAAAGGGATTCTGACGAACATGATCCCGAAAAATAGTTGGTTAGGGTTGTGTTTGTCTTACAGAAGTAATGATACCAGTCTTGTAGGGAAAAATATAGGTGCAAAAAGAAAAAGGAAAAAATATTTTGGGGGCCCCATAAAATTTAGAAAGATGGGGGCGTTGTTGTGGGATGCCCCACAACAAGTAGCTTTCCAAGATTGGTACCTTCATCTGTTGGACTAACATGAAATGGATGATTGTATAATTTTTTGTCTATATCGATACCTTATGGGTAGAAAAATTTGAGGAATTGGCTTGCAAGGCCCATTTTAACGGCATGTCCCAATTTGAAGATTTGAGGTTGAGAACCTTCTAGAGCCATTTTGAGGCATTAAACGACACTTTTTGGGTTCAAAATTTTATGAGTGTATCTCTTATCCCCTCGGTGTTGTTTTACACCGAGACTTTTCCAAACCGTGTGAAAATTACCTTAATCAAAGTTCATATGTAGAAGTTATGTCTCTCGCAAGTTGGCATACCTTGTTGACCACCATGGTACCAAGTGGATGCCATGCCAACCACCATTACTCATGTATGGCTCTATTCATGTGTAGAATTAAAGAATATTCTAGAAGGTCCAAAAACCCTAACACTAATTGATGGTTGAGGCATGCAAAAACCCTAACCCTAAATGACTATTAGACTATGTTAAATATTGATCCGCCAAGAGGAGAAGGGGTTCCATTATTTTAGCATTGTACTTGTTCCATAGTTGAGAAAAGCATCTAAGAGTGGGATTTGAGAGAATAAAAGAGGAGGAGGAAGATTATGTAGCAGCCATTAATGCCATGGTGTTAAATACAACTCTATAGTGAGTTCCCCTTTCTTTGTACTTACATTTTATAACTGAAGAAAAGAGAGCAGAGCATAGGCCTCACCTTCAACTTGAGTTTTCTTCTGTTTCAGGTTTCCATGGATACATCTTGTGTTTTTGTTTGTGTGGATGGTGTGTTCAATTTTTTTTTCTTTCATTTTCATAAATTTGAACAATAAGATAGTGATAATAAATCTGAAATCTAAGGAAATAAACCTGCATAATAAAATATTTCAATATAATACAAGATTTGTTGTGATGAATTGTTCCATTGGAATATCCATGCTAGTTTACAAATCATTTTGGTATCTGAGCAGTTTTCTTTAGATTATTTGTGGGAATTTGTAGGATCCAGGAATTGGCTTAAGAAGGAAGTCGTAGAACCCTGGCCATAGAGGATGAGTCTGATCATAACAACCCTTGAGATGTAGTGGAAGAGATATTTGTGATGTTGGAGGAACAATTCATAGATATCTCTCGCAATATGACACTCCTCATGGTGGCTCTAGAAAATGAGTTTGGACCTTTTGGGGAGGTTGGTGGCTCTAACTCAAGAGTTGGATCAGATGACCAATCAGGAGATCATGAAGACCCAAAAAAGGAGTCGAAAAAGAAAGAGTAATCGAGTTCCAGTGCCATTACTCCTTCACAACCTATGTTTAAAATGGAATTGAAAGTGGGAATCAAGCCATACCAAGGTGAGACCAGTGTTGTTAATTTGAATCATTGGTTGCAATAGTTAGACCAATGTTGTTAAGTTGAATCATTGGTTGCAATAGTTGGAAGTGTATTTGAATGTCCATAATATAGATGAAGAGAAAAAAAATCATTTGTCTAACTGAACCTAGAGGTCCATGTACTATGTTAAAATCCCCTTACACCAATCCTAGGTATTTTGTTATCTAGTGATTTCCTTACTCCAAATAAAATGAGCAACTCACAAAAAAAAGAAACTACACAGTTGGAATATTCAACTCAAATAAAGATAACAGAAGAAAAATTGGAAACCAAATCATGCACACATAAACACCAATATTTTTGGGTAGATACCCCTGGAAAAACCTTGGAGGGAAAACCAGTGCTTAGATGATTTTATTATGATAAAATCTAGGCTCTCATAATAGGGATAATGGCCCACTGAGAGAAATACATCTACAAAAAATGGCAAAGCTTGATCTAATGTATGACCCAAATATGCATTATTTTCAAGGTGTACACACCTTTCCTTAAGCACACTCACATATATGTGACTGTCTCAACTGCGACCCACATACACAACTGCAAGGACTATACAACAAGATCTGTACATGCAACCATTTCATGTGGTTTTTCTCAGCTGAAACCCACTTGTGATTGCTTTTGTTCTCTCTCCTCCTTGACATGATCTCTAGATGGAATTCCTTCTCCACCTATTAAATATCTCCTTGAATCATAGTCCTTTGTGATCCAGTCCTCTATGTGTCAATTGTATCCAACTGTGTCTCCTTCACCCTAGCCTTTCTTTTATAATATTGAGTTATAACCTAACCCTAATATTCAAAGTGATTGACGGCTGAGATTACTCCTCACCTCACTTTAGATCAATGGATAATATTAAATGCTAATTAACTTTAGCATTTAAATAACTCAAATAATTAATAAAAACACTTTAATTTAACAATTCATTTAATTAAAATATAGTTACCAAGGTAAAAGGATTTGGATGATTTCCACATGTCTAGACACTTAGACCTGTGCAAAAATACTTGTCTGACGCTACCAAACATCATTACTCCCTATTAGCGAGTAAGGTATTATGCACCACTTCAAGTTTATCTCTGAAGAAAAAAAACTTCCCTTTAACCAAGGGTTTGGTCAAAATATCTACTACCTGTTATCTGTGGAAATATATTGAAGCTTCACTGCTCCTTTCTGGATCCTATCCTAGATGAAGTGATATTTGATATCAATATGCTTGGACCTATCATGGAATAATAGATTCTCTGAGATTTTGATACAAATCTGATTATTGCAGTATATCATCGTAGGCTCCAACTCCTCATCAAATAAACCTGTAAGAAATTTGTGAATCCAAATGGCTTCACAACTAGCCATACTTATTTCCATATACTTTGCCTATGTTGAATTGAGTGCTATAGAATTCTACTTCCTATTGTTCTAAGTAATAAATGATGATCCCAAGTTGAAGCAACACCTTGAAGTGCTCTTTCTGTCTATTGTACTCCCTACCGATGTTGAAAAAAACAGTGATTTTTCGTGTTATTTTCAAAAAGTTGTGACTTTTTCTTGGCCCCAAAAATCTCCTAGTAAAAATCATGACTTTTTCACTTTTGAAAAATTCACGACTTATACAAAAAATCGATGATTTTTTCCAAAAAATCACTAGTCGAATAAAAAATTCATGGGACACGCCCAGTTCGCGAGGATAATGACAATTTGGTCATTTGACTTGTTTGTTGTTGGAGAAGGAAGGAGAATGGTTTGTGGTCTTCCTCAATCACTTTGGAGGTAACTGACCAACCATCATCATCACCATCAAGGTTTTTTACGTGGAGAAAGGGTTCAATTTTATTTTCCAACCGATGTTGAATCTTCCATTCATAGGTATGTATTTAAATCCCACCAAGTTAATGTTTTTTTGTTTTTGTTTTTTTTTTTTTTGTTTCCTGTAGATTTTTGCAAGTTTTATTGCTTACGTTTTGGTTATTTTTTGGTCATTTTTCTATGATTTTCATGCCCATAAAATAATGTAGCAGTTTCTTTTTATGGGACAACAAGCTTGAGCCTTGATGTTAATTTTTTATCCACCCTCTTATTGTCATTTTTCATTGCTAATAATCTAATCTAGAGGTCTGATTTTTTTACCAATGCATTTTTTTTTCAAGTGGGGTTTAATATCATTTTCTTGTTTTTTTGTGCCTTAGGGTTGAATTTTGAAGCTATCAATTTCATCAAAAAATATGTTGAATCCTTTGGATCTATTTTGGATGTATGGGATCCCTGAAGATGGAACAAACTGACAACGATTGAGTTACAAATTCTATAGGCAAAAAATGTCAGGAGGGATTTTGCAGGTTGAAATATCATTTAGCTAACATCCTCGAGCATGATGTTGATGTTTTTCCTAATACTAACCCAGATATTATGAAAATTTTCATTTGATTCCCTTGAAGCAAAGGATAAAAAGAAATATGAAGCAACCACAAAGAAGTTAAAACTTTATGTTAGAAGTTCAATGACATCTACCCTAGAGGGACAATGTAGTGGGAGGGGCTCCACAGATTAAGGTACTAGGAGGTTCACATATTTTTTTGTTCCACGAACCACCCCTAGACCACAACATTCCATCATGTCAGTGTTGAAGAAAAGTGAGAAGAAAGAAGCAAACAAGGTTGTGGTGAGGTGTTTTTTCTAGAGTGACATACCTCTCAGCATCATCAAGAAAAATACATTTTGGAAGTTGATGTGTGATGCCATTGTTGTTGTAGGCACAGGGTATAAAATCCCTACCTTTGAGGAGTTGCGGGGGCCAATTATTCAAGAAAAAAAGAAGGACATAAACTCTAAATTGGCAGACTTCAATCAATCATGGAAGATATCTAGATGCACAATGATGTCGGATGGTTGGATAGATAGGGAGGGTAGGTTCCTTCTAAATTTCTTGGTACATTGTCCTAGAGGTACCATGTTTATCAAATCAGTGGATGCATAAGAACATGTGAAAGATGCATCATTGTTGTGTGAATTGATGGATGCATTCATCCAGGAGATCGGTTTTCATAATGTAGTGCAAATCATAATAGATATTGTAGCTAATTATGTGGTTGTTGGTAGGTTTCTTATGGATATGTATTGTTCATTATTATGGACTCCATGTGCTACACATTGTATCTATTTGATGCTCAAAAATATGGGGAAAAATTCCTTCATCAAGGAGGTGATTGATCAGGCTAGGAGTGTCTCCAAATTCATATATGACCATACTTTCATTCTTAGCCTCATGATGAGACACACCAAAAACATGGAGTTGTGGCATCCTGCAATCACTCATTTTGCCACCAACTTCATGACTCTTCAGTCTTTGCTTCAATGTCTGTTTTAGTTGAAGAAAATATTTTTTTGTGATGAGTGGTGGGATTCTACATATAGCAGGAGAGAGGATTTGAAATCCATTGTTAGATTGGTGTACAATGACTCATGTTGGCGAAGGAGTGGTAGAGGTGTGCTCAGCGAGTGAAACTTTGGTAAAGGTTTTGAGATTGATTGATAGTTATAAGCCTGCAATGGGATATTTGTATGAGGCCATGAATAGGGCTAAAGAAGTTATTTGGGCTTACTATGTGGGCAAGGGTAGCCACGGGTTTTGTAGACATATGCTATTATGGGATTTTATTAATACTCGATGGACCAGGATGCTCCATTGACCCATTCTTGCAGCAACAATTTTCCTCAATCTCACATTTTTATACAAATGCAAATTTGATTTTGATGGTGAGGTCATGGAAGGTATCCATACTTGTCTTCAGAGGATGGTACCATATTTTGCGATTTCCCTTGAAATTAATGTATCGGGATGGTACCTAACTATTTGGATATGAACATGTTGTTGTTGCAAGGGCCATTTTGATGCCATGTAAGTCATTAAAATTTAGAAGATAGTTAAACTTAGAAGTTTATGTTTTTAAAATTCAAATTTCAATTATGTGTTTTAAAATTTATTTTAAAGTTTAATTATGTTTTATCTATGTTATCTTTCTTTCTTATTTTTTTTAGATGTTTGGTGGTAAAAATATGGTGTAAGGGTGCCAAATTTACAGATGTTTTCCATTTGAATCCTGATTCAAACTTGTACCTCTTCAAGATGTGAGCACAGTAGGAGTGTGTTTGAAAAAATACACTTAAAGAAACACACAAAGTTAGAACTTATGAGAAATTTCATTTATTGTAATTTATGAGTTTATGACCCTCTGATATATTATGACCCTCAAAAGTTAAAACTCATTAAATATTGTATGACCCTCTTACTGGTTGGAGTTCTCACGTCTCAATGACTTGGTGTATGGCCATTACAATTCGCAACTATGGTTGAAGCAAATGGATAGAACACCAGATGTGGATTTCATTTCCTTGGAAAATATTGATCTATTGTCTAAGTGGAGGGTGGAGGCTGATATTCTTATCATGGAGGAGACACCTGCATGGTTAGAGGAGGATCTCGAACAACAAAAAGACATATAGGAGCAACATGGGGAGGAGGAGGACCAGATTGAAGACATCATGAAGGGTGATGTGATAGCATCAACACAACCTTATACACTTATTGATACACCTACTCCTACACACACCAGTAGTTGTCCACTATAAAAATCAGGGCCTTCTACTATTAGGGGCAGGCCTGACAAACATCCCATTATCTTTTCCCATAAAAGGGGGAGAGGGCATTGATATTAGATAGCTAGTTGCTAGTTTTGTTTCATTTTTTATTGTATATCATACATCTACCTCATGATTATGAAATACATTTATAATTATATATGTGATTTCATTTTGTGTTGGTTCTAACTTCTGGCCCTTCAAGATTCAATATTGACTTTGATGTATAATTTTTTATTTGGCATCCACTACATATATATCAGTGATTTCTCGACATTTATGTGCCAATGTGTGTATTTGATGTTTTTGTTGCTTTATGTGTTTAAAATTTTGAAAAAAAATGGATATATTTTGTATTTTTTAATGTTTTTCATGGTTTTCCGATTTTTTGCCGACTTTTTCCGAAATAATTTTTTCCGGACCCTCGCCGAATTTTTTTCGATGCTGAATATTTCAACAGTTCTGCCTACCCAATTTGAGTATGTGTATCCCTGCAAATCCACTCTATCTCCTAGAAGATACCGCAATCCATCCTCCATTGTACCTCTCAAGTACCTTAGCGCATGCTTCATTGCGATCCAATGCACCTGCCTTAGCTCCACCATGAACTGAATCAAGGTGTTCAAAAAAAGACAAATATATGGCCTGGCATTGACCAAATATATCAAGGGCCCTATCAACTTCCTGTATATCCTAGGATCCACCAACTCTGAATCTGAAGTAAGAACCTTCTTCATATTGGTATCCATAGGTGTATCTATCGGTCTACAATCCTCCATCCTGAATCTCCTAAATATGTCAACTACATACTTTTCTTTACCAAGGAAGATATCTCTCGATACCTTCCATACCTCTAACCGCAATAAATAATGCATCAAGTCGATGTCCTTCATATTGAACTAAATAGATAAATATCCTTTGCACCTTGCAATAAGCTCCTTTACACCTATGAGAAAAAAATCATCAACATATAGAACCAAGATGAGTGGATCCACCCCAACAAGTATGAAGTATAAGTTAGGATCTGCCTCACTCTTGGTAAATCCCATACTTTGTAAGTATCTGTCAATCTTGGAATACCATGACTTGGGTTCCTGTTTGATTCCATACAAGGTTTTCTTAAGCCTACACACATAAGAATACCTCCCATGTACCTCAAAGCCTTGAGGTGGTTCTATGTATACTTCCTCCTCAATGATCCCATTGAGGAAATATTTTTTCACATCCATATGATGTATCCTCCACCTCATAACTGAAGCAATAGAAATAACATCTTGAATAGAAGCATACCTGGCAACTGGAGAAAATGTCTCCTTGTAGTCCACTCCCTCTTTCTGGGAGAACCCTCTCACCACAAACCTCACTTTGAACTTCTCAACTCTATCATCTGCAACATGCTTGATCTTGTAGACCCACTTGGAACTCATAACTTACTTCCCCTTCTATGCATTCATTATGTCCCAAAAATCATTCCTCATAATAGAGGTGTACTCCTCTACCATGGCATCCTGCCATACTTGTTGATCCGTTGCTTCCTCAAAATTGGAAGAATCGCCATCAAGGTTGCTAATCATAAGCGCCATATAATTCAGAAACTTCCTCGAAGGTTTATGCTCTCTCACCACACTCCTAGGAGCCTCACCAACATCCCTCAATTTTTTTAATAGCCACTTGGGTCTCTTGACAAGACTGGAAGGGAATAAGTCCTCCTCCCTAATTGAATTATGAACTCCTAACTATTTCTCATCCTTTGGATCCTACTGCTCCTTTTCCTCTGTCACTGTCGATGACTCTTGAGATCTCCTAGATGCCAAGTTCTCCTCGAACTTAATATCTCTTCTCACAATTTTCTTCCTTTTCACTAGAATGAAGATCCTGTAAGCCTTTTATTACTCACTATACCCCACAAATATACCCTTCTATCATGAAGGCTCCAACTTTTTCCTCTTCTCCACAAGCACATGGATGTAGACTGGACAACCAAAAATCCTTAAATTTCCTATCTATGGCTTCAATATAAGAATTCTTCCTCTAGAGTCTTGTCCCCCAATGTCCTATGGGGACTAATGTTCTACACATATACCAACGTGTTACATGCCTCTACCCAAAGAAACATAGGCATCTTCTGGTCATGTATCATAGCCCTGGAAGAACTGATGATGGATCGATTATTTCTCTCCACAACCCCATTTTGATGAGGGTTGTATGAGACTATCATCTCCCTCTTGATCCCTTCCTCCTTGTAGAAATCCTTGAAGTCATTACAGGTGTACTCTCCCCCATTATCAGACATAGAGACCTTGATCTTCTTTCCTTTCTAGTTCTCAACCTGAGCTCTATACTCCTAAAACCAATTGAAGACCTCATCCTTGGTCTTCATAAAGAAGATTCAGATTTTCCTAAAAAAGTCATCAATAAACGTCACATAGTATGACGATCCCTGTACTAATGCTACTGGAATAAACCCACTCACATTTGAATGGATAAGATCCAAGATTCCCTTGGACCTACTCTCGCTGCTTGGAAAAGAAGCATTGGCATTATTTCCAAGTGCACACCCTCTGCACACTCCCTACTGTTCAATACTAAACTCTAGAAGACCTATAAAAATACCCCACAAAATCGGCAATTCCCTGTAGTGTAGGTGTCCCAACCTCATGTGCCACAACTCACATAGGTTGTCTCTGTCATGTACCAAATAATGAACATGATTTCCCTACAACTTGTATAAAGTGCCCTCTCTAACCCCAATGACCACTGTTTTGTCCAAGCTAACTTTCTCTAGACATATGAGTACTTTCCCTCTCTGAAAAGTAATGAAAAAAATAATATCCTCCATAGTTGATACTGAGAGAAAATTATTCTTAAAATTTGGTACATCAAGCACGTTGTGGGCATCTAATGAACCTCCTAAGTCATGCTGGAATGTAATTTTTCCCTCTCCCTTCACTGCATACCTGGCATCATCACCAAGCTCCACATGAACATCTAAGTCCCTCTTTGTAAGAATGTTAAATATCTCCTATGCTTATTTCATATGACGAGATGCACCATTGTCTAAGAACCACACACTCCTCACAGTTGTGTTGGTAGAAAGGAAAGAAACCAGTGAGTAATCCTTCTCAAATTTCATTTCAAACTCATCTAGTTGTGTCTTTGTTGATGCTTTTGTCTGCATATTTCCTATACCCGTATTCTTCTTTGGACATTGAGATGCACAATATCCATTCTTATGACACGAGGAGCACTTGATTTTAATCAAGTCCTTCTTCTTCCCTAGTTGTGATGATCCTCCATCATTGTTTCCCTTTTTGTTATAACTCTTTCATTTTCCCTTCCTTTTCTTACTGACAAGGGACAAGTTCTCATCGCTACTTCCCTTATTTTTTCTCTTGGAATCCTTCTAGTTCTCTTCCTGGATGCAATCATCCTAAATTCTCAGTCAATCTAGTAGTTTTTCTCGAGCACAGAATCCCTTGACAAATGGTTACCATGACTTGGGAATACCATTCAATGCCACATTCATGAGCTCTATGTCCTCTGTTTTCTCCCCTATGGTTGCAATTTGATCATGCACCTATGTGATCTTCATGAAATAGCTGGTGACATTGTCATATCTAGACATATGCACCGATCTGAGTGTACACCTTAAGACCATCTTCCTATTCATGTTAGTGCTCTATAATAAACGTACCAAGGCATTGAACATCTATTTAGATGTCTTCTTCTTGGATAAGTGAGGAATTATATTATCCTTCACTAAATCCAAGAGTACCTGCTCGAATTTGATCTCCTTCTTTTGGTGAACCGCCAAATTTGCAGGATTTTTCAGTGGAACAGCTACTTTTTCCACTAACTCTGAAAGGTCATACTCCTTTAACACCAAAGTTACTCTTGATTTCTAAGATATGAAGTTGGATACTCCATCCAATCTGTCTTCAAATCTCAACGATGTTGTTTCCATCCCTAAGACATGATAAACTATCTTGGAAATAACCTATTGTTGAAACTGCCCCTGCACTAACATGTACAAACGTGTACATGCCTGTCACAACTGAACCCAGCATTTGTACACTACCTTCCTTACTGGAACCCATGTATGTACTCAGATGTTCTTATTTCAACCCGCATATATGCACCTATCTACAAAGAGATCCATGTATGTACTTGGATGTGCTTACTGCAACCTACGTATATATGCCTATCTACAAAGAGACCCGTGTATGTATGTGCATGTTCCTTTTTCAACCTGCATACAATTCCATAAACATGCAAAACCCTAGTTATACCTCAGTACGATTGTTTCCTTGAAATCCATCCTTTTATTTCTACCTGTTGGTTATGGATCTGCTAAGATCTTCTGTAGATTTTATAGATCTACTATCAACTGCTATGGATCTTAGATTTGGCTTCCTCTTAGAAAAATAACTCTGATACCATGTTGAAATCCCCTTACTCCAATCCTATCTTGTTATCTAGTGATTTCCTTACTGCAAATAAGATTAACAACTCACAAAATGAAAAAAACACAATGTTGGAATATTCAACTCAAATAAAGATAGTGGAAGAAAAACTAAAAATCAAATCATGCACACATAAACACCAATATTTTTGGGTAGATACCCTTGGAAAAACCCCTGAGGGGAAACCAGTGTTGAGATGATTTTATTATGATAAAATCAAGGCTCCTATAATATGGATATTGGCCCATTGAAAGAAATACAAATGCAAACAAACTTGGCAAAGTCTGATCTGTTGTATGACCTAGATATGCACACTTTTCAATATGTATGAACCGTTCCTTAAGAACACCCACGCATATGTGACTATCTCCATTGTGACCTGCATACACTACAACAAGGACTATACAACAAGCTACGTACAACATGGCCCTTTCTTGTGGCTTTTCTCAACTAAAACCCACCTGCAACTACCTCTTTTCTTTCTTCTCCTTGACCCGATCTCTAGTTGGAAGTCCTTATCCACCTATCCAAGATCTCCTTGAATCAGAATCCTTCATGATCCAATCCTCTCTATGTCAATTGTATCCAACTATGTCTCCTTCACCCTAGCCTTTATTTTATAAGATTGAGTTATAACCTAACCCTCATCTCCAAAGTGATTCACGGTTGAGATTACTTCTCACCTCACTTGAGATCAATGACTAATATTAAATGCTAATTAAATTTAGCATTTAAATAACTTAACTAATTAATAAAAGAAATTCCTTTTAATAATTCCTTTAATTAAAGTAAAGTTACCAAGATAAAAGGCTTTGGAAAATTTCCACATGTCTAAAATCTTAGAGCTATGCGAAAATATCTGTCTGATGCTACCAAACATCAACACACTAACCTAATGGGAAATCCACACAAAGACACTTACACTAGAGGGTGATCCACTAGTAACTAAGTGGGAGGTGTTTAAAACCC
>ML787752.1:172922-183014 GCA_009831015.1 Picea engelmannii | reverse complement strand
TTCATGTACAAAATGTTTTCCTTTGTCTTATCTCCTATTTAATTTTATGGATTTTTCATGAACTCAAAAACCCAGTAATTTATCTTGTGAATTTTGGAATATTTTGTGTGTTGTCTCTCCATTTTGAGTTTGTTAGATCATTGTGAAATATGAGTTTATCTCTATTGTGACTTTGGTTCAATTTACATAAAATTACTTCAATAAAGTACCGGTATTGTTGTCATCATAGAATTCACCTTAATCTATATTTTTGTCCACTTTTTAATCTTCTTCGATATTCATCTCGAAGAGCATGCTACCAAAAACAAAATATCGAAGTTCATTAAAGATGTTCCAGTTTATCTGTCATGTATTCTTGGCTCTGCATATTTAACCATTCTTCCTACATTTGGTTGAAGGAGACTTTGGATCAGTTTATTGGGATTTTTATCAATAATTAGTGTTCACCTTGCATTGAAAATTATTCATAGACTAGGGGAGAAAATGTGAAAGAATGCAGAAGATTTCAAATCTTATTAATCAACCTAGTTGTACATCATTGTTTTCATGTTTGAGATCATTCATTTCAATGTATGCATAAATCCTTCATATTCTAAGGCACAATATCCTAATCATCTCTCTAAGAATGATTCAATTTGTACCATCAATAAAATACTTTAAAACATCTACACCAATAACTAAAACAAGGTTTCTACTATGAACAAAAACAATTATAAACTTCTAATCTCAAAACAAGAGAAACCATAGATTCAAATTTTATGAGTCCGAATAGAGTTTGGTCTTGGATGACTTGGAATCTTACAAATAGTCTCTCTCTCTCCACTGGATGAATTCTTAATTCTTTAATTTTCCAGATATTATATCCACCTCCATCAAGCAATTTTCATAAATCATTGTTTCTAGCAAAAACACAGTGAACAAATATGAAACTAAATTCTTTTTTGATGAAATCCATTCCATACCTCTTGTATATGCCATCAACTATCAAATTAATACAAGTTTCCAGATGTTATATCCTCCTCCATCAAGTAATCTTCATAATTCATTATTCACAACAAAAGTACAGCCTCCAAAGATGCAATCGAATTCCTTTTGGGTAAAATGAGAACTACATTCCATACCTATTGTACCAACCATCAACTATCAAATTATTGTCCTCTATATCATAAGAAACAAGTTTTGTAATAGACAACCAAGACAGGCTCATTAACTCGGCCACTCCAAATGCAACAGATCAAAATAGAGAAGAGAAATCACTAGTATTCAAGATGAATGTAGTACATAGAGGAAAAAAGTCTCATATTATTTTAAACCACTCTATGTTGGTCAAACTTCTCCTTTGACTCATCTTGTTGTCAACAATACAACAATATTATAGAAGAAATATTTTTATTCCTTGTAGAATTTAAGGCTAGATCAAAGGTTGATAAGAGATTCCTTAATCAACATATTGTCCCTCTTATTTTGTCAACAAGCCAATTTGGAACGAAAAATCAATAGTTACTTTAAGAAAATTCACTCAAAATTCAAAATTATACCATACTCACTTTGTTTAAGGAAGAACTAGCAAACCAAATGCATCATACAATTGCCATGGTGCATTAACTTGATCAAAGAATTGAATATGGACTTGAAAAAACTAAATCTACATATTATTTTGATTAAAACAATTAACAAAGCATTAAAACCTCAAATTAAATGACTAAGATCCAAACTACATTTTTTCATAAATTTCAATATTTTTGAAACAACTTGTTGACATATTTTTCTGCACCTTTGGTCCTTTTCACATCAAAACTTCATAGTTGTGCTTTCATACGTTTTTCAATCCCAATGCCTCATAGGCTTATATTGTATCTATGGAATATAATATCTCATGTTTTAACAAGGACAAAGAGTTACCAAGGATAACAATAAAAAAGAACATGTCAACGACTTGAGAAAGGCACCTCGTTTTGTTCCTTTCCATGTATATGTAAAAGGAAAAACATTAGTCAAATATAACACTTGTTAGAAGGTAGTTGGGAATAGTATTGGAAACACGGGAGTATCGAGAACTTTTGAAAGAGGCTAAAATGGCTAAAATATAGCCATGTTTTAGGGAGTTACAGGGGCAATGGGACGGGGGATGAATTTAGAGGATGATTGGAGAGACCCTCCAATTTTCAAGAGACAATAGGGTACACATGTAATAGGTGGGGTCACAACCCTAATATAGAAATATCCAAAATTTAGCAATTTTATTTTAATTGGAAAGACTCAATCACAATGCCTTCTATATTTGCATGTTGGTTAATATTTTTCCACCTACCAATTACATCGATACATAGCAAAGCCAGGTGTTGTCGAGCCTATAATGTGCAAATAATGTAATCAAAATTCATCATAAAGCATATAAAACAAGAAATCAACACAAGTCATTTCACACATGGAACCATATTCCACTTACATTCAGGCACTGAACAAATTTCAATTGTTTATATCTATGTATCTCTAACAATATTAATATTCTAGGAAACTTAATCTGGAAAACCAAAAAGAAAGCAGTGTTTCCATTTTCATGGGTTAGATAAAGACATGTTGCTCCAACTTAATCTAGAAAACCAAAAAGAAAGAAGTGTTTCCATTTTCATGGGTTAGATAAAGACATGTTGCTCCAACATTGATTCCCATGGGAAAAACTAACCAAATTAGCACCACTATTGTCTTTCAGAAGCATTTCCACAATATATGAAAGGAACTACCACACACTAAGCTATTGAATAGCGGACTTGCTTTGCAAGGCCACCAGATTTTGGAGAAGGTTTGGAACTAGAGAGAAGAGAATTCAATAAAGCATCAAACCCCATGTTTGTTGACTGCAACAAATATGAAAAAAAAAAATCAAAGTCCGCAAGTTCAAACACATAGCCATAATTAGTGTAACATCCCCAACCATCCAGGCTGGGCCACGTCACCCAATCTCAACATTTGTTGCTCTGAAACCAATCTGTAACATTCCCATTACCAAACTTCTTCTGATACCAAACTACAACATAATCCAACTTACTATTGAACAATGCTAATCCAAAATTCACTGTGTGGATTCTACTCTAAACACAAATCTTTGCAATATCACTTGAAGTAACGTGGTCAACCTCAAGTTGAGTCGTGCAACACTAGATTTATGATTTTTACATAAATTAAAACACAACGGAAGTAATACAATACCATTATGCACAAGCATACTGAGCACAACACACCATTGTGTGCACAACCATTCTGGCATCATTACCAAATCTATCCTACATGTACATGTAGGTTGCTTCCCTGTGTGCTCAAGTAAACCCAACCTCTGATGCACACAAAGTATTCTTTGTGCACATGACCATTCGAACTTCTTCTTGAAGACTCATAACCAAAAATCACACTACAACAAATCCCTTTTATCATCTCCTTTTTTAGCTCCCTTTTTTTCTTCCATTGGTTGTTTTAATGTATTTTTATCCAATTTTTTTCTAAAGCCGATGCTATTTATTGGGAGGGCTATATTTATGGAGCAATTTGCATTGACAAAAACAAGTGGGCACTAAACTAGGCGTTATTGGGGCCTAGTTTAGCACCCCAGTTAGCACCTAATTTATCTCCCTATCTAGCTCCCAGTTTAGCTCCCAATTTAGCTTCCAATTTAGCTCCCAGTTTAGCTTCCAGATTATCTTCCTTTTTAGCTTCTATTTTGGCTTCCAATTTAACTCCCAATGTACCTAAATTGTAATTTTGTTGAGTTTTTAGGGGTCAAGTGGATAGGGACTTTGGGGATTAGGTTATTTAGGGATTTGAGGTATAGGGATTAAGGGTTAAGGGATTAGGGGTTACCATTTAAGGGATTAAGGGTTAATGGATCAGGGGTTACAGTTTAAGGGATTAAGAGTCAATGGCTAATGGACTTGGGGATCAGGGGTTAGGTAGTTTAATGGTTAATTGATTAGGGATTACATATGGTCAAGGTATTAATGAAATCCATCAACCCTATACATAATCATTGAGATCGCCCACATCTCATTTTCATCATCCAACATTTCCATATGTAGAATATTTGTCGGAACTAATCTCTTGAAATGCCATGGAACTTATAATACACCCATCACAAATATTGTCTTCCACCAACCCCTCACAATGAGAATTTAATGGGGCCAACACTAAAATTTCTTTAGTTTGTGCCTGTATGCATCGAAAGTTTACATGGTTAGACTAGACACATGCGTTGATGGTATGGGAGGGTTTCAAGACTCAAGGATTTCTGATGTCCCCACATAATATTTGATATCGTCCATTTTTTCATGAACATTCATTATCCAGGTGGATATCGGTGTCCACCCACCTTTTCCAACTCACTCAAAACAATTTTTTGACAATTTTGGCAATTTACTATTTTTAGCAGTTTTTAACTTCCGGGGCCATTTTGAGGGCCCAAATGAAGTTTTTTCAAGATTGAGATTCTCAATTATAGGTGAAGGCTCTGATTGAGCCCCCAAAATGAATATCCTTGACGATACCTTTCCAATAGGCTATCGTGTGCCTAAAACGGAGATCGTATGCAAAAGTTATGACCCCGGGAAATTGATGTACTAACTTACCCAAACAGGGCCCACGTGACTTTTGACGTTTCATATCCTATGGTTAGATTTTTGTAGGTATAGGGTTTTTGAAATTCCTATTTATTGTAAAAGGGACTTTAGATCCTCATTGTAATCATCCTCTTGCGAATGAGCGCAGTCATCACATCTCTTCTCAGAGATAAGCCGCCACCATTCCAACAAGCTTGTTTTCTGGTGCATTTTACAGTTTCATCTTATTTCCTTATTGAATAGAAAACCATTTTTATTGTATCTCTGTTATTTTTTGTTAATGATATTTTAATAATCTGTATTCATTTCGTTATGCTCATAAAATCTGGATCATTGGTATCAGAATAGTCTTCTCCTTGTCATCTTAATGCATGCCCCCAATGAGATCAGGGTACAAATAATTAGGTCTCGAGCTTGTTTCTCTTAAGGACAAAATATCTTGCACACCCAAGAGACCTCTCATGGAAGGAGAAAAGAAATATGACGGGACATGAGATCCTTTCAAAATGTTGCTTGAGGAATCCCTCACTTAACAAAGGAACGAGATGATGGATAGTTTCGCGCAAATCCTTCTGCGGCTACCAAAAGGCAACGCATCTTCCTCGAGGGCAGGTGCCACCCCCTTCAAGGTAAAATTCAACTTAGATATTCCTATATTTGAAGGTCAAATAGACACATATGTTGTAGACAAGTGGTTGAATATACTATAAGGTCATTTTTATGTCCATAACTTTTTGAATAGAGAAAATATTACTTTTGCACTCATCAAAGTCGTTCCCCATGTCAAAGATTGGTGGGAAACTTTCTATGAGAAAAAGGAAACATCGGAACCCTCATTATTTGCAATCGTATCCACCTGGGAACCCTTCAGGGATGCTATTAAGGAACAATACTACCCTATCGGAAGTTATGACAATTTGTATACCAAATGGACCACATTGCAGCAAAAAAGAGACCAAGCAGTGCCATAGTTCAAAAATATATTGCATACCTTGCACACCAACTTGGGTATCAAAGATTCAGAGTGACATATGGTGCTCAAGTATCACGGTGCTCTGCATAGATACATCCGTACCAAAATAGAATTTATGGACATCTCGTCCTTGGGCACAGCATACTGATATGTCGTCAAAATCGAGCATACTCTCAAACAAAAGATGCAGCAATTTGGGCCTCGAAACCCCGCACATCAAAAGCCAGGAAGGGGAGGCCCCAACCCACAGAGCAAAGGACAAAGCAAATATGGATAGTATCAGGACAACCAGTCCAATCCACAAGCAAGGAAGGACACCAGAAAGACAAAGAAATATACTGGGAAGTGGTGTGACTTCCATAAGATCCCTTGGCATAAAACTATTGATTATCGCTCAAAGCAGTCGTTGGTGGCTGAAGTGAAAGCCTCTGAATCAGATGTGGGTTCTGAATCTGAGTCAAAACCAGAAAGGGGAATATGGATCATTGATGCGAAACCTAGTGCCACCATTGCTACCACCAAGCTCCAGCCTGGTGAACCAAACGAACCAAAAGAAGGTGAGCGCCTCTTCCATTCACAAATGTGGGTAAAAGGTAACCTGTTGCACTTCATCATTGATAGCGGTAGCTAGAAGAACCTCATATCAGCATAGGTCATCAAGCGGTTGGCCCTACTGACAACATTGCACCCACAACCCTACACCATTGGATGGATCCGCCAAGGAAGTAATCTTCGCGTAAGGCAATGGTGTCGATTGTCGTACGACATCAAGCCCTTCAAAGACGAGGTATTATGTGATGTTTCTCCTCTCGAAGTTTGTAATGTTATTTTGGGACAACCTTATTTATGGAAACATCATGTTGTATATGAGTCTAGGCCTCGTAGTGTTATTATTACTTTGAAAAGTAAATTGTACAGGATACCTGAGGCAGTCGCTCCTAGTGTTGTTTCCTTGATCTCTGCCAAGAAATGCAGGAAGGTCATCTCTCAGACTGGGAAATTTTTCTTCTTCTTGATTCTCTCTCGGAGTGAACGAAAGATCATAGCCACATCAAGGGCCTTCACGGCCGATCTCTCCACACAAAAAAAGAAAGTGGATAAGGTCATGGAAGAATACTCAGATATCTTCTCCTCTCCTACTGGGGTACCTCTGCACTACCAGGTCAAGCATCCCATCAATCAAACCCCAGGTGCACCGCTACCCAATGGGATAATCTACCGTCGCTCTTTGTTAGAAAACAAGGAGATCAAAAGGCAGATCCAAGAACTGCTCCACAAGGGGCACATACATCCCATCTCATCACCTTGTGGGAGCCCAATCATGTTGGTGCAGAAGAAAGACAGGACCTGTAGACTCTTCATTGATTACATGGCCCTCAATAAAATCACAGTATGAAACTGGTACCCTATTCCCCGAATCAATGACCTCCTTGATCATCTCATGGGAGGTAAATACTTCAGTAAGATTGATCTGAAGTCTGGCTACCACCAAGTCCCAATAGAATAGAAAAATGTATGGAAGACCTCCTTCAAGTCAAAAGAAGGTCTTTTTGAATGGTTGGTCATGCCCTTTGGTTTGAAAAATGCTCCAACAAAATTTATGAGGATGATGGACGATATCCTATGACCTTTCACCAATACTTTTGTAGTGGTGTATCTAGATGAAATCCTCATCTACAACAAGACTTGGGTGGAACACTAGCAACATATTCAATAGGTTTTGCACACCCTGCGGAAGCACAAACTATATCCAAACTTGGAAAAATTCTCCTTCGTCATGGACAAGATCCATTACTTAGGATACATCGTTGATTGGCATGGTGTGCATGTGGATCCAACCAAGATCTAGGTCATCTGTGACTGACCATCCCCAACCACACTCACTGAAATTCAGAGCTTCTTGGGCCTCGCCAATTTCTATCGCGGGTTCGTGTTGGGGTTCTCTCATATTGCAAAGGCCCTCAGCCAAGTAACCAAGGGTGGCGGTAAGGAAAAAATTGTGTGGGGCATGTCCCAACAACAACCCTTTGATGACTTGAAGAAGCATTTTTTCTTATCCCCAGTACTTTCATTACCAGACCTACAACATCCCTTTGAGATCGAGACAGATGCTTCAGACTATGTTTTGCGCGTCATTCTCGCTCAACACAGCCACCCCGTGGCATATCATAGTGAGACTCTCTCAGATGATGTCCGTAAGTACCCTACTTACGACCAATAAATGTACTCCATTGTGCAAGCCCACTACCAGTGGAGATATCACATTATTGGGAAGGAGACAGTCATCCACACTTATCACAAGCCACTACAGTTCATGCATACCCAAGGAAAATTGCAGAATGACCACCATCAGAAGTGTTCCACATACTTACAGCAGTTCCACCTCAACATCAAGTATAAAACATGAAGTACCAACCAAGTTTTTGATTTCCTTAGCCGACCTCCAGTCATGACACTCACCATGGTGCTAGACTCTTGTGGCCACAAGACCTTTGGATGGCCCCACCTCCACGAGACAGACCTTGACTTCTCCACCACCTACCAAATGTTGGGTTCCAAATCAGTGGTCGCTAATTTCCATCTTCAAGACAGGTTGTTGTGCCGTCTGGGCCATCTCAATGTTCCATCAAGCGAGTGCACGAAGCTGATTTGGGAAGCTCACTACAGTCGGGTGGCAGAACACTTTAGCATCAAAAAGACAGTGGCAGTGTTGTAGAAACACTTCTACTGGCCAAAACTTTGATAGGATGTGGACAAGTATATCAAGTCATGCACTGCCTGTGTTATTCCCAAACCAACCACTAAGAAACATGGTTTGTACACCCCTCTGCCTACTCCTAACAGGCCATGGGAATCCATCTCAATGGACTACATGTCGGGCCTCCCGTCCACCAACAGGGGAAATGACTGTGTTTTTTTTATTGTTGATCCCTTTTCCAAGATGGTGATTCTAGCTGCCTGTAAGAAGAACATCACAGCATAAGCCACTGCCAAGCTCAGATTTGAATCAATATGGGTGCATTTTGGGATCCCACAAACCATTATCTCAGACCATGACAATCGGTTCCTCAGCACATTCTGGTCGAGCCTATGGTCATTTTTGGATACCAAGCTCACCAAATACAGTGCCTTCCACCCTCAGACAGATGGAAAAACATAGGTTGTCAATCAGATGATCGTACATATCTTACTCATGTACAATTCAAACCACCCCTGCACATGGGATGAGAGTCTTCCCTATGTCCAACATAGCTACAATTGAGCCCTTCATATCTCAACTAGCCACAACCCCTTTCAGGTGGGTTTTTGTTAAGCCCTAATATTGGCTCATTACCCCTTAATTGGGGCATATTAGATTAGTAATGCTATTTTATTTATGTTGGCTTTAGTCCATTAACTATAATTTACATTAGTAATGTTATTTTAATTATGTCGGCTTTAAGACATTATTTGTAATTATACCTCCTAGTCTCCTATATATACCAAGGAGACATTTTCATTTTGGATCATCTTGTACTTGAACATTTAAGTGGGGTAAAAGGAGGTTGCGCCCTAGAAGAGGCTTATTATCTAAAATTATCTCTTTTTCAAGGATTTGAGTACTTTTCCTGAGGTTTTTATATGCTATATTGATGTTTGGTTCTTAACATATGGTATCAGAGCTCAAGGTCTTGGGGTTTCGCTGCTACATCTGAGACACTGTTGAATTTTCACTATAACTTTTTTTCTACAATGTTTCAGAAGGAACTAATTGGAGGGTATTTAGTAGATGGATCAAGGTACGTTGGGTTCAAAATTCAGCTCCTAAGGCCTTATACTTTCTGAGATACAGCCTGTACAATATAAGGTTCTGGAATCATCCTGAAATGAGTCATTGTGGAATTTTCGCTATAAAAAAATTTCTGTAACGTTTCAGACCCTTTCCTCCATAGTTCATTTACATAAATTAGTAAGGTACCTGTGGTAAAAATTTAATCTTTTGGGTCATCTTAAATTTGTAGATACACCTTGTGTAAGATAGGGTATCTGACTAGTCCTATTGACTAGCCTCAAGAAGGTGTTCCAGGTAAAACAAGAATAACTTCTTGCTAGAGTATCCAAATTGAGTGGGACTGGTTGCATTGGATCATGGACAGTCTGTAGTATTTTGGGTACGAGTTTCAGAATTTGATATCAAATATTTTCTGCGGGGCATTCTATACAAGTGATATCTCCTGGAAAGGCCAAAAATCAGCAAGCTGTGAGGAAGTTACCATAAATTCCACTTGGCACATCCAATTTTCATTAGACCTATGGCATTGCAGAGAAGAAATATTAAAGAACTACCTAAAATAAAGTTTAATACCCAGAAGGGCCGAAACTTGAGAGGTAGAACAGAATAAATATTGTCTAGCAGAATCACCTCAAAATCAAGACTCAAAAGTGATATTTGGCCAACATGCCACCCAAAAAGGGACCTTCTACACCAAATAAGCCTCCAGAAAATCCTAATTGGACTCTTGATGAAGGTGA